>JAUTBT010072599.1:0-13557 GCA_032361225.1 Lepetodrilus schrolli
GTAGTAGTAGTTATAAAAGTATTAGTAATTGGGTGAATTGGGGTTTAAAGCCACTTTCAAAGAAAGTAATAGTAGTAAAGTAGTAGTAGTAGTTGTAGTAGTAATGGTAGTAGTAATAGTAGTAGTAGTAGTAGTAGTAGTAGTAGTAGTAGTAGTTGTTGTTGTTGTTGTTGCTGTAGTAATTGTAATAAAGTAGTAGTAGTAGTAGTAGTAGTAGTAGTAGCAGAAGAAGTAACGAGCATCGTGTAATATGTATTAGGGCCTACAGGCCTGTTATGAACACGGAGCACTATCAATGAGAAATACAAACATAGATGAACGTGCCTGTATAGGCCTATTATTCAGTATGACCTATTGTGACTTGCTGCAGGGCATCATAATCGTGATGACCACCAGGTGACCCGTGTACGAACTACTCTTCACATCATACTCTCTGGCTGTACTCACCATACTAGGCCTACCAATCCGTGAATAAACGATACTCTATTTGAGATGAGTCCATACAGCTATAGACAATGGTCAGTTCAGTATGGTTACGTAAACTGCATCACGTTACATACAGAAAGACGCTGATGGACATATTTCATGTTGAGATGATACCTGATTAATTGCAACAAACTTGCATTTCATAATTACTACCTGAACTAAAATGCATTATTGACAAACACCAGGAAACGATCCCGGCGTTCGTTAGTCCGTCCTGCTACAGAGAAATGATCGTAATCATTCATCCTTTCCCATAAAGTGAACTACGTTGTAGTACTAGCTACGCAATAAAATGCCAACAATTAAATTACGGTAGGACGAGTTTTGACATAAATTGATTATTTTCAGCCGTTTGGGAAATATGTCGTTATCATTGTCATTGCACTCAGTATTACAGACAAATATATTCATCAAACGAATCACACGAATTCAAGTGAATTTGTTTTAATCGATGTTGGCATTAATACGAACACGTTCTAGTCAATAATTGGATTTCACTGATTTGGTATTCAGGACGTGTACTATAACATCCGGAAACGTATCATACATATACGTTTGAATACGTATTCTTAATCTTATAATATAATCGGTTGCACAAACAACTTCCTGTGCCATTGCAAGATTGTCATAACGTGATAGATTTAGGTGATCGACCAGCATTCAGTCGATTGGTGTTTGATGACTCTTATCAATGAGTAATTGATAGAAATATCGATATATATGAAACAGAAGTAAACTACTACATGTACACACGAAACATTCACAAATTTCAACGGGCAAAGTATACACTAATTATATACAATAATATTATACGATTTATTATTACATAATCATGATAATATAGGTCATGGAATCAAATATATGGTAGGAGCATCACTAAATATACTCTGTTATGTACTTTTACGATAATACAACAACAAAAATTGTATATAAAATAAATAAAAGGAGTTGTTGGTGGTATCACTCTAATGGTGGTATCACTCTAATGGTGGTATCACTCATTCTCATTTAGTATATAACTCCCTAGGTTGAGAGGGAACACCGAGAGGACTCGGTGGATAATAGTGTGGCTCATAGGGGTGGATTTAGCGCATTAAATGTAACCAATATTATTATTATTATTCTTATATCACTCTGATGGGATGTGGCATCACTCTCATGGTGTGCGGTATCACTCTCATGTATGACACGCGGTATCACTCACACATGGCGATTGCAGTAACGGTATCGGGGATATGGCATATGCATCTGTACCTTGATTGCGTGTCCAAGTCACCCACTCGCATCAGAATAGACATGCAATATCTCAGTGATGGGTAACCACAAGTATGAATGGTCAAACTAATGATATAGAGAAAGGTAATACACACCCAATTACAAGTATGGTACCCATGCACCAGTGTGTGTGTGTGTGTGGTGTGTATGTGTGTGTGTGTGAGAGAGAGAGAGAGAGAGAGAGAGAGAGAGATAGGGGAGGAAGGGAAGGAAGAAAGAAGGGAGTTTGGCTTTTTACACCGTTTTTACAATATTTCAACCATAATGCGGCTAATGTTGATAAGTGCGAGATACGATAGGATCTACTACAGGACTCAAATCTGTAAGAATTGAATCAATGGGCGAGAACTGATTATAGACATTGCATCCTTGCTTCACCGCATGCGAGGCAGTTATCCACAAACGTATTCGCGCAAAGACCAAATGCATTATATAATTATCATACTACCATAAGAATGCATTGTACTCTTGGTGACCCTGCACAGAGTGTTTCCCATCAGGAAATAACCGTCTTCAGAATATCACTAGGCCACCAATTAGCAACATATTGGCATGTCTCAGATGTTATCACGGCAATGTCTCTGAAGCTGCCACATACAGCACACCAATACACTAGTAAGACACGCATGTATGCGTCTTATGATGATGGTTACTGAATACTTAGGGAAACAGGAAGAATATTTACCGAGTTCTTCCCCCCTTCTTCATCGTCGTCGTCATCGTCGTCATCTTCGTGCACAGACTTGTACGAACGATGTCTGAATCCGTGGCTGCCCAAGGACGAGACGCTGCCGACGTGAGGCATTATCCGAATCCTGGGTGTGGGGGGTGGGGGTAGGTATCCACTGTGACCACTACAACGTCTTCCTCCTCTTCTTCCTCTCACACCTCTTCACGGAAGACACTCCATTCCAAGGTCACAACCACAGTGGAACAGTGCTGAGCTTCTAGTCATATTGATCTGGGGTTTCTACTACGAGAAAGCCGTCGTCGGATTCTATATACTGTTTGCTTCTTAGGAACTCTCTGGATAACTCAGTCAGTCGGGCAGGAACAAACGGGGCACTGTTAAGCGATAGCACGTAGGAGACCTCTGCAAACACACCCTTTTCCTAATAGCATAGAGTTGTGTCCTCGTCGTGGTCGATCGGCCCTGGCCAGTGCGTTGTGGATGGGGGCTGCCTTGAATGTGAAAGTCCTGCTCCCTCCAGATTCCCAGTGTGTTTTGACTGTGTGTAATTACTCATGCATCGATCCACCCCGGGCTGAATACAGTCGCACCCAGTTAGCATGCACAAACTCGTTCTAAGCTGCAGTATATGCTAGTTTAACAGTGATGGACACAGCATATTGTTTTAGGACTCCATTGTGCATCGTGTCATGATTTAATACTAGAAAGCAACTAAAGACCAACTCGCGATTGATACGGGTGTGTGTATGGCATACATGTAGGTCTATAAGCAAGGACAAAAGTAAAACTTGAATGGGACGTGAAGCAGAAGGATCGTGGCATTTGTCATGTATTTAAAGCAGCATTTTAATGATTTAGTAGGTGGAACAAAAGAAGTATATTATCTTTAACATGTCACGTTATACACTATAATAACATTCACAACGTGGGTTAATAAATGGGATTTATGAGGGATTCTCCGAGGTACAAGTCTAATGTCGTTAGAACCATGATTAGTACAGTAGACGACTGACACACAGACACGCACGCACACACTGTTCAAATCGTATACACCCAAAAAGCTAAATACCTGTTGAACAGGTTCATTAATTATTTTAGATATGCTTAATAAGTGTGTCGACCCATAAACTCAACATTCTGCGACACGCCGGGAATTTGTTTTATTCGTTTCCATGACAACTCATGCCAATCGAAGCTCATTTCCAATCACTGTCTTTATTGATATAATATTATTATAATGCCAGTCACCATGTGATATTTGACTTTTGTGCATGTCAAATTCTATTGATAAAATTGTCTTAAAATACAGAAGTCAAACACGAACATACATCAACTACGAGTTCCTTTTCGGGGAGGGTATATTATTATACAACATTGATAATTGATAATGCATGTGCACGGTGCCATGCAACGGACGCTGTTGAATGGATGCGTACGGTTACGTCGACTACCGGCGAGAAAAGAGCAGATGAGTAGTTGTATTGGCATTCTCTAGATCCCGGGTGCATGGGTGGACTCGCTACATCTATATCTCTTTCGTGCATGATCACTACGGTCTTTTTTGTGGAACCGAGAGCTTCATCAACGGTTGCCCTGGGTAACGTGTTAATAACAGCATTACGTTGTTTTGTAATATGTGGTGTTTTTTTTTATAAATAATTAATTAAATTAGGGCTTATATTAGCTTTCACTTTCACTTATCAGTGTTAGGCTTGTCAGCGGAGCAAAAGGAAACCCGCAACATCCGTAGCGCAGAATGTTGCAGTAAATCTGCGAGCACCGGCTTCTGTTTGTATTACTATTATGAGCTACTGCGGAATGTTATAACGTTATGAATGTTTTACTTCCGGACTGATGACAAGCATCCGGGCACTTATTTTTGTCTGAAGTCAGAACCGAAGAAGGGTACATGCTTAGCTAGTTCTCATCATTGACGTTTCGTGGCCATATTTTCGAAAATATTTCCACGAAACTTCTTCGACAAAGACTATCTACGCTCAGTTGAATGGAATGTTACTCGAGGAAGAATCATAACACCAGCAAAAATAAAAAAGTTCTTTTTAGATTCTGTGATGCAATAACCACAACGGAACAAGAAAATACATGTGCAGAGTTCTGGCGACACTGATCAGACAGGCGAACATTGTTAGGTTAGTTCCAGAATTGTGGAGTAAGCTCGACCGAGAACACGTGAACCGGTTCACCCAATATACAATTGTTCCACATCATGTGCACCTAACTATGACAAGAAAGTGTCTGGGCTAGCGTTCTTTCTATCGACCGACAGGGGCACTTAGACACGTGCTGAAAGCCTGCTGGTGGAAACACAGCCAGAGATCTCCCTATCACGTCAATCTCTACAGTCATAAGGGACCAACAACTATTGTATTTAACTCATTTACGTCAAAGACCCTCGAGAGTGCACTTCCTCTGGAAATTACCACACTTTCTGCCGTTAAAAGGGTCAAAGCCTTTTAACGCAAGTCTAGTTGCCGAAACTGGGTCAGTGTAATCTTAAATTTCCATACGTTCAGTCTCGGAGGTACGTAAATCATAATGTGCTGATGTGGCAAAATCTGAGAGCGTGTGAAAGACGATGCGAAGGAAGCGATAAACGACAGAAATTCAATTCTATGGGCATTCTAATTTATTTTCAATTGGTTACAATGTGGAACTTACATATTCCTAAACCTGATCTGTTAAATTCACAGCAGGAGCAATAGCGTATCAAACATTTAAACCAAAAAAGGGTGAAAATTAGTACCTATTCGCGGCGCAATCAGTTGAGGTGCCACTTGCGGCCATCTCACACATTCCTATAATCACATCATTGACAAAATGTCCATTCACTATGAAATTCGTATACCGTATTATAACCACCGCAAATGAGTTATTGTACGCGAGTGACGTGTCTACGTACTTCCGACATCTCTAAATGCAATAGAAAACACTTACTACAGATATACCAACACGTTTTCCTTCGTTTTACAACTTAGGCATTCATACTAGTTGCTACATTACCACTCATATTATAATTCCAAACCTATGCATTGACAATATTATCATTCCAAACCGATGTATTGGCAATTCGTCAGTCATTGTATTTTGCGTGTGTGTGCGTGCACGCGCGCGTTCTTTTGATTGAGGTTTAGAACCGCTTTCAAGATTCTTTCTGTTCAGCTTGTCAGTTTAGGGCAGGAGGAAACCTGCAACATCCATAGCGCTGAATGTTGCAGTGCACCTGGGAAAACCGGCTGGTACTGACTGATCATTGTTAGTGATGTTTCTGAACTAGTATTGCTGGCATTCATTCCCATACAAAGTAAATGCTGAATATTATTCTGTTTATCCCATCAAACCATGTGCAAACATCATACACAGTAGACATGTTTTGTTTATGTCAGAAATGTGTACATTGGTTGCTACACTGTAGCAGGATGTCAATACATGGAAAATGGTTAATGCATTGCTTGGAAAGTCAACTCCTTCCACATAGCAATTTCTCAGAAGCTATTTGCATCTGAGGTTGGGTGGGGTTGACCTCCAGAGTTTACAATCAACCAACCACAACACTCCGAGTATGACAATATACCATACAAAACATAAAAATGGCATACAATTGCTCTATCAGAGATTCTTCTTCTGAATATATTCCACTTTGTTATAAATTACAAACAAAACATCAATTTCAGCAAAATAAGTTCAAATTTAGCAATGTTAGGTGGCACCCATCTTCCAAGAAAGTTTCTTTCGTTAAAATATGTAAATACAAATTTCTACATACATGTATATATTTTATTGTTGTAGTTGAAAGATGTCAATATAAATTTGAATGTTTTTGTATCATACAAAAAAAATAACTAATATAGATACAGTGTAAATAAAAACTGATGGATAAAAATATCCCTTATGTTTATTTCCAATTTGAGAAAGTTGCAATCAACCACATTCCCTTGTGAAATTGGCCTTGGCTAAAATTACGAAAGACAAAAACATGTTGGCGTAGTATCTTCATTTCAGAAGATTCATATTGTCAGCACCTCCACACCATTGGCTGTAACCAGCACAGTGTGCTCAAACTGGGCGGACCTGCTGTTGTCACTCATCACAGCTGTCCAATCGTCATCCAGGATACGAACATCTGGCCTACCATCGCATATGACTGGCTCTGAATAGACATTACAAGTTATATCAAGACATCATGGAGTTAATAAACATCATAGAATAACAGTATACAATCACAGGCTTGTTTACATATTTCACGGTCAAATGTATTTTTATTTGATGTGTCTACACAAGTATATTGGATAACCAGCTACATTTTCCGCGTATATTGAATATTTATAGTATATGTAGCTTTAATGGTAGCCGTGTTCAATTATTATAATTATCCCTCAGTCTATAGAAAACTGAAATATTACAGTACATTACCAACAATTTACTTTTTTGAGGTTTAGCACCACTTCAAGATTCTTTCACTTATATAACCCTTGTCAGTTTTAGGGCATGAGGAAACCTGCAACATCCTGCTTTTTTTATTGGATAATACAGGTGATTTTCAAGATTATTTGATTCATATGCAGCTTGACAAGAAAAAAAATTACAAAAACTGTAGTGTTTAGTTTTGCAGTAAACCTGCGAGCACCAGTTGGTACTGATGATAGCTCCACAACCACAGCTCAGACACTGCATCCTATGTAATTTCTCAGAAGTTGATGCTGTGTCCCTTGTATGAGTTTGAACTTGAGATCCTTTGCTGCACAGTCTGACGATCTACCACTGTGCTATCACCCACCTGTCACAACATTCAACTTACCTACAGTGAATGTCATGCCCGCCTTCATTACTTTATCATCATCATGTGCTGGAAAACAAGAGCATTTAATCTGACCATACACTTGAAGGTCAAAAAGAATAGAATATTTTCAACAATCTGACAAAATCTTGGTTGTTTTTGTTTATTTTATTTTCGAGTTGGTGCTTAGAACTGCTTAGATATCAGTACCTTGGCTCCACAGCACAATGATCTACCACACACCACAGTTGTAACGATATCAGTAAAGCATGTCCTATATTGGAAAGGTTTATTATAATGAAATAACAATACTTCTTAATAAATCATTTCAATATAGCAGATATTGATTAATAACAGTATATGCACTTTTTATTGGATTTTATGGATCACTGTAGTATAGTGAATAGTCGATCATCAGCAATCTGAGACTTTCCCATAATCCAGAAATTCTTCCACTAGACAGATGCTGTTAAGAACTAACATCCTGCTGTGCAACTTCTTAAACTAATCCAAAAATCGAATATATTACCAAATTGTAAAAGGAGAGCAATTTGTTTTTATCAAGGCTAGTCAGTTTAGGGCAGGAGGAAGTCTCGATAGTGGAACATAATAGTCAATCCAATGATTGAAATTCTGGCGTCTTGACAAGCGAGAATGACAATGTCTCTATCACATGTGTAAATAACAGTGATTGATATATTGCTATATGTCGCTATTCGTAATGCAAGTCAGCCATTTCGAGAATTGTCATTTGTTAATTAAATTTTTTATTTTAGGTTTAGCCCACGCTTTCAAGATTCTTTCACTTACATCACGGCTTGTCAGTTTTAGGGCATGAGGAAACCTGCAACATCAATAGCGCTGAATGTTGCAGTAAATCTGCGAGCACCAGCTGGTAACAAAAGACTATAGCGCTGAATGTTGCAGTAAACCTGCAAGCACCAGCTGGTAACAACAGACCATAGAGCATTGTCAGGTCTCTCCTCAACAGTACGGGTGAGAGAGATTTTACTCATGCTTCATTCCTATTTTAATCATAACAATCCTGTTGGAAAGTGACGTTTGTTTCCTATGTAACACCTACCAAAGTGGAAGATGTCAGGCAGCTCATGGAAGTTTTCACCGATGCCATGGCCACAGAAAACTGGAACTGAAGTGAATCCGGCTTCCTCCACAACATCACTGGCAACAATGTCAATGTATTAAATGTCAAGGTTGGTACTACGATAAACGAACACATGTCAGGAGCACAATCATATCAAAGTCACTTTTTGTGAGATAAACATGGTTAACCAAAAAAACATTTATAAATAAATTACAGTAAACATGGTAAAGTTGGAAGTTTTGGGGTGTCAAAGTTAAAAGTACCTGATAATATTTCCGATTTCACAGAATCGTGCCCCAGATCGGCATACGGAGATCCCTGCATCCCGACACTGCCTAGCGACCTCCACCAAGAGCTGACCCCGCTCATCCACGTTTCCCACCAGGTACGTCTCCGAGCAATCGCCATGGAAACCCTTGTAGTACACCTGTAGCAAAATACACTGGTAATATTCCACTTATTTGTCTTTCAGGAACAAAATATTTCAAAAGCTGTAAATAATAACTCAAGCCCTAGCATAACCAACCATTCAAGGCCATTCAAAGCAACCACTCAATAGTTGTAAACAATCACTCAAGATGAAATAATCGCTCAATAGCTGTAAACAATCACTCTTGATAGAAACAATCGCACTATAGCTGTAAACAATCGCTCAAGACATATAGTACTAGTATAACCAACCATTCAAAACCACCACTCAATAGCTGTAAACAATCACTCAAGATGTAAACAATCACTCAATAGCTGTAAGCAGTCACTCAAGATGTAAACAATCACTCAAAACATGTAAACATTCGCTCCAGAGCCATTAACAATCTCACAAAATAGTCTTAAACAATAAAAAAAAATCAAAACAACATTTTCCTACCGTGACATCCACGTTGATTATGTCCCCGTCCATGAGAGACCTGCTGTCAGGAATTCCGTGACATGCCACGTTGTTGACAGACGTACAGACAGACTTGGGGAATCCCCTGTACTGGAGAGGAGATGGGTAGGCATTGCTGTCAATGGCAAGTCTGTGTACAAACTGGTCTATAGCATCAGTCGTCACACCAGCCTGCAGCAGAACAGATTATACAGGATGAGTGTATCTACCGGCCACCACATAGCTTGAGATATCCTACCCTGCTGACCATATGCTACTTTACTTTTTATATGGATATGGTCTGGGGAAGCTTCTAGGGAAAATTATAACCAGTAGGGAAGGCTAGTAGAGGAATCTCCAGCTACCCACCACAATGATAGAGGTACTGGTGGCAATTGCTGATACACACTGTAGGACTTAGACAGAGACAGTAACATAGACAGAGACAGAGATAGAGACAGAGACTGGGAGAGAGGGAGGGAAAGAGAGACAGAGACAGACAAACAGACAGAAAAGAGAAATATAGTTGATATATATAAGGGTGACAGGTGTTAAATTATTTCACATTCCAACATGTTCAAGAACCGAGTTAACGTTTTCATATTTCACACCTTAACAAAGTCTCCGGCCTCATTCAGAATGTTTTTCGCAAGTGAGCATGCTGCTCTCATGCCCTCGATTTGCTTCCCGGATCTTATTGGAATCTCTCTCACTTCAGCAGGTAGGCCATTTGTTCTGATGTAAGGTGGCACTTTGATGTGCATGGGGACCGAGCGAATTTCAGTCACTTCCTGTGGCTTCACTAAGCTGAACATGCTGAATGGAGCTCGGAGAACTAGACTTGGAGTCAATGCTAGCTTGGATGCTGATTTGCTGCATGGGCTGTATGTGTTGTTGAAATATTTATCCACTAATTGTTTGTGAGTTTTGTGGTAGTTTCTGAACCTGCATGTATTCCAAGAGACAGAACTATTCCAAGAACTATAACTAGAGCATACATTATGACTTGTTGAAGTGTATTTGTACATTCTGAAGATGAAACTGACTTTCCTTACAGACATGGTTACTGTTATTATTGTTCGTTTCACATCACATATTTAATGAATCATCAATTGTTTAACTGATCATCAGTGGTTGATTTTCTTACATTAACAGATCTATTTGAAATTTGTCTAGCTAGGTCATAAGCAAAGGGTGAAATATAAATGTGGTCTTGAATCATTATCAGTTTATGACCATTGTTATAGATTTCATCACTCTAGACACCATAGCTATGGTAAGAGTCTATGTCATCCAGCTGCTACTTGAGTGTACTGCTTTAACCCTCTCCTTGCTGGAATAATCACAATGACTTCTCTATGCAGATTCTTTGGTTGCTCTCCACCAGTACTTCAGTAGGCTTTATCTGTTCATGACATTAGCGTAGACCAATCTGAAGTGCAACCAGACCACATTTGATTTTGTGCTAATACGTGGGGTAAAGAAATTGCCAATGAAATATTCATAGCTGCAGGTGCATTTACAGATAATCAGCGTTCTGATTTTTCATAAACAAAAAGTTTTATTTTTTTTAATAGTAGATGTACACTATTTGTACTATTTTAACACAATATTAAAAAATAAAATGTTAAACTTTTATTTTTTGTTTGTTTACATTTGTAATTTTGTTTCCAAATGTGATGACAAGATCCATTACTTTGTGGATGTCAGTGTAAGTGTCACTATTCAAGTAAGAGGCGTATGGTAGTATATGGGGATTGTGTTCTAGAGGATGTCCTGGCCAACTTCAAACTAATTATGAAAATACATGCACTTTGACATCTAAAAGTAGACGAGAACAACTAACCATGCAGGTTTCACAAATACGCCGCTTAAACCAAACACACAATTGTAAACATCCGGTTTTATACATTATTATGAATAATTAACGTTACATTCTTCAGTGACATGCACAAATCGATGAAGATTACAAACTTCATTATTCCATAGATTAAACCCATTTAACGGATAAAATGGCGTTATTTTGAATTGTTTCTTTTCAATGTTATTGATGCTATAAGCGACCCCAGAAAAGTGCAGACGAAAGCAACGTGCGTCGTGTCATTCATCCGTTGGACTGCTAATTTGGAGACAAAAAACACTTGCAATCGTACGCTGAGTGCTGCTCTGTTGGCGAACATCAGCTGAACATTGCGTAGATCTAGGTGTTGTTTTATTGTGTAGATACGTAAGTAAATGGTGTTAAATCTAACTCGGTGATTGTCCCTGATACCGGAGCAATGATCAGAATAGAATATACCGGAGCAATGATTAGAATTTACAAAATTACAAAATCATCCAATCGGAAAACAACACGATTTCTGTTGATACACAAAAGATCGTTAACACACTGATGGCATTAGATACTCGGATTCTAGCCTCTGAAAGTAAAAATCCCTTTTATCCCTTCCCTGTTCTTCCATTGTATACACTGTGTTTGTCTTTTTATAACATGCAATGATATCCGTGAATAACACAATTTTGTTAGGATACTGATTTAATGACATGGTGGCAAATACCATTGTTTTTTTTGTGGTATTAAGGTCCGAAGCGAGCTGCGCACGATCTATTGACGATTGTATCGAAATAATAATCTTAAACGTAAACTACACTCACTTCCTCGTTATTTTATCACAAAACACTGCTATTTCCACGCTTAAATTTAACAATTTAACAATACACCGTCCCAAGTGAAGTCATCACTTCAGTAGCCATGACAGTGACGTATACCGCTTTCCATGATTAACGGAAAAATGCCTATTTACAGAGATCAAGTTGGAACAAAGATTTTTAGAAACTGTGTGGCAATATTCCGAAGTACAAATAAACCACAAAATAGTTCAAATAGTGTCAATTTCACTTAAATATAAATATTAACATAAATACGTGATGCTGTTTGTAAAATGATGAAAATATCTTGAAAATGAAAATTTATCTATTAAAATATTACACTTGTCATTTTATGATGAACATGAATTTCTTTTGGTAAAATTGACAAAATAATGGCCTAAACGGGATTCCGTATATATTGAAATCGACAAGGGACATTCCATTGAGGTCACGTCCTCTATGATGCTAAACATGCTTGAGGGCAGACGATGTGACTGTCATATTTTTAGAGCTTGCAATTATTTATTTGCGATTTTTTTACATCACGTTAAAAAGTACATGTTTCATTTTGTTTGATTGCAAAAATGTAAATGATGAATAGCACTGGTCCTAAGACTGATCCTTGTGGCACACCACAGCTCAAGGTAGAACTGGTAGACCTCGCATCACCAACCATATTAGACAGTAAACAAAGATAATCACGAACACTGAAGCACTTTGCTATTGAAGTGGTGGTAAAATATCTGAAGCAGCCGTAATAGTATCAAACTCATTCCGTAATAGTATCAAACTCCTTACAGGGTTCCTATGGTTCTTTACACTACTAGTAAGTATGCGAAGCGACAAGACTGAAAATTTGTGTTAGGCTTTCATGCATTCCCCGGTAGTACAGTCACCTATATATAGGCACTCGGACACTAACATATGCAGGTTGGCGAGGGTCTTATTCCCAGTTGATTCTAGAAACAATGAACTTTGAGGACAGAGAATATTTTCTCAGTGTTAAAGATGGGAGCGGAAATCTTTTACTTTTAATTATTTGTGCTGAATATTCATGATATTGTTGGTTTGTGATTTAGACTAAGAGGAGTATAACCATTTTGGAATAACTGACTCAAGGCATCTGGCAGCTGTCTGGCATTACGCGATGGTGCAATTGCCGCACAATTGACCAATTGTGCTACACATTGTGGCCTTGTATCAATCATTCCACACAATTTGACTTGGAAAGGCCACAAAAATTTACCAAAACTTGCAGCACAATGCCAGATGCCCTGCAGAGTATTAGATTTTGATTTCAAAGATTTTCTAATCTATGCAACATATCACGCAAGATCGAAGATTGAATCAATTTGCCTTCATTACACATCTATCGTGTCTAATGTCCCTCTGATGTAGTCATTGACAGCTCTAGATCTGTGCCCAAAGATCTTCAAAAACTCAACAACAGGAAACATTTATATATTTTTCAGAGTACACAGTATGGACTTAATGAAATTGTTCCCCTATTTAGTGTCGCTCGTCGCTGTACTACACGCTCGGAGAGATAAACAGATGTATTGCGCTGGTGAGTGAATAATACTCAGTTGTGTAGCTTGTTGCCATGTTACCAATAATACTCAGTTGTGTAGCTTGTTGCCATGTTACCAATAATACTCAGTTGTGTAGCTTGTTGCCATGTTACCAAT
>JAUTBT010072610.1:0-13556 GCA_032361225.1 Lepetodrilus schrolli
ACAAGCAGTACATATGCATGCAAGCCATGATGTGAGTGAAAAAATCTTGAAAGTGGCTTTAAACCCCAAATCAATCACCCAACAACCTAGTTGGTCAATGAGCATGTTGCGTAAGCAAGCCACACGCACATCAAAACCATTGACATAGAAAATGGGTTGATCTCATGAACAAACAGTCAACACATACATGTATGTGAGATGGGAAGGTTGTTGACATGAACATAATTATTTTCAAAAACTATTAAAATATTAATATTCTTCCAGATCTTCCATAGATGCTGTTTCAATGAATATCTAGATATAATACCAAGATATGTCAAATCTATGTCCAATTTGTATTTTCGACATGATTCATCCATGCCAGGATGCACTGCATATATAACCTATTGAAGGTACCAATCAAATCTGAAGCAAATATTATCCGATTTACAGCAAAATTCAATGTTAATTCAACAGATCTATCTTGATCTGCAGTGTCAATGGGTCTGATTTTGATTAATCCAGTAGGTTCGGGAGGTTAAAACTCACAATGGAATTGCATTCTAAAAGATTCCGATGGATCGACAGAAATATGGCACGGGACATTTCCGTATCTGTAGGATGTCAATAATAGGCCACCAGTGTCCAAACAATCCAAGTCGCATTGCTCCATCACCGATAATATGTCATGATCATGTCACATACAGTTTTCTTTAAGAAGCGATTCGATTTCATGTTGGAATGTAGGGAAACCAGCTTCTTATCAGGGTTTGCAATTTAGAATCAGTTTTAGCATAAATCAGAATGGAATTTATTCTAAAGGTTCAGCAAAGCACTGATAGAACACCAAAAATCCATTCCCATTAACCTATTAACTGGCAGGAAAGTGGAGCATCGGAAAATTGAAGTTGAAAGTTGATGTTTTGTTAATGCTATCAGAATATGATATTATATAATTGCATACACCCAAATTTGAATGCATTCCAGTCAGGTTTTATAATGCATCCACTTCTGAAATGCAACGACTTAAAATGCCCTCACAGCTCTTATGAAAATCCCTTTGTTTCATTGATCATGTTTGTGATTTAAATATGCAATATTTCTGTTAACGTTCTTTGAAGACACCATGATGAACTTGAAAAGTATGCAATAGAATTCTGAATTAACTCAAGCTTCAATATTGGAACCATTCACTTAATTGCGTCCTTGATAATGACCTCCAAATTGTGCAATCAATATTGTTTCCAATATTCCATTAAGAAGAAATTTACTTTTTTTAAACATGGTCAATCCGATTCACACAAGCTTTAAAAATTATTTAAATGTGTGAACAAATTACCACCATACATGAATAGTTAAATCATCTTTCTTCCCCTGATATTTATTGCACATCATGACTGCAATCTCATGCATGCTTGCACACATTTTCATGGATGATTGCCCACAGATTGAGGTCGTAATCATACAATGGCTTCTGATGGATCAATATATTTATGAGGTCCAAAATATTGCATTTAGAATAGAAAGTTCAAACACAGTCCTTAACATAAGGAGAGTGTATTCCAAATAAAGAAGCCTACATAAGGAGAGTGTATTCCAAATAAAGAAGCCTGTACTGATACAAATGACCATGGAAATGATTCACTGGAAAACCATTTCATGCTTTATCAAATAAGATTTTATTACAAACAAAAGTGATCCATTCAAATCATTGGTTCATAGCAAATCCCCATCACCTGATTAATTTAATTTCTATCCGAATAAATCGATGCAATTTCATTCATTCATATAACATTGTTCAATAATGTTTATGAAATGTATTATCAAAGTATTTGATAAAAATTAGTATTTATTTTTTTATAAAACTACTTTGAGAGTAACTCATGAGAATAACTCATTAACTAATAGAATACACCCACACTGATCTTAGTAGACATTTCAAATCAATTCCACAACCTACTTTCATTGTATTAAAAGTACTACAATCATCTTAAAGTTTCCATCACAATCTGAGCTTAGATCCATGTTGTTACTGCATTTCAAATTCCAAAAATGAAAAGGAAAGTTCATCACCTTCAAAAAGCATGTCGCAACCATTATCATATCATGGTTACCTAGGTAACTGCAGTATTACCGTGATAACAGCACAGGATGACTAATAAAGACTCCATTCGTTATCTTTGCTACCTGACACTTTTCCAATTTTACTAACATATTGAAATTGATTTTCTTGAGGAAGGAAAAATGAGAGATCATCAGATTGCTCAGGAAAATCTTGCAAAGATTGACGTGATGTTTATGAAATAGACGGCTATTTAAGTGCAATAAAAAAAATACTGCCATCACGAGCAATCACGTATTTCCATAAAATATTTTGTCTCTTATTCAAAAGAATAACAATTCATTTGTTAACCTTCAAGCTGCTGGAGACAATCTAATATGCCATAGAGCATTCAGCATGCATAAGGACATGTTGATGACAAACTTGTTTCATCTGATGCTTTTGTAATTCTCGTACAGAATATTTCTAAATATCTCCAAATGTTTCTATAAACATCTCCAAATAGCAATAAGCATCGCAAAATATCACGAAATATCAATATTTATGAACATCTATCAATATCTCCAAATGTCTTAACTCTCTCCATGTTGGAGGCAACTGGAGATGCCATAAAGAGCAGTGCTTGTGCCTAATCCAGCAGGTGGAGGATTAAACATCCAAATATCTCTTGGACATCATTTGTAAGAATCTCTCAAAATATCTAAACATCCCTACCAACATGATGTGGAACACTTCTTCACCATATAACCAAGCCCCAGGCAGGATTCATACTCAGAACATACAACAACTTCACTATTGAATTGTACATGTATTAGTAAATGGTTCATCCCCCAACATGGTAAACAATACAACAGGGGCAATGAGTAGGTTCATGCTAGAGACTTGGGGAGCTTCTGAAAAATTCCTAATGAATTACAGTAACCAGGAATACTCCAGTACTTCTGAAACTACAGGAGGCATTGGATCCGCTTTCATCAGAACTGTTCCCCTTCTACATCCATCTCCTCATGCACACCCACCCATGGAGTCCTGATGCATTGCCTCCTGCAAGAACTCCATAATACATTTCTAAAACATCCACACCACTAACATCCACACTCTCTGACACCACCACTCTCTGACGCTGACACTCCTTTATCTGTCTGGATTTGAGAGTGAAACATTACAGTTTTAAAGCCTTATCACCACTTTACTTAAGGTGGCATCTTTTCACTTTATTCCTAAATGATGTCAGACAACTGTGCAAAGAGATTTATTTAATCTGTTGGGTTTTTCTTTCTTCACCTGAGCGATGACTTCACGTTGGAAGCGATGTGTCAGATTCTATTAAAACAAAATCCACTTGAAATAACATGCACAGGTGCAAAGAATGTCGAATGCAATGGAACATTTTAATTGTACCATATGATGTAAAAAGCCATAACATTTTCAGACCAGAGACAGTTTGTATGCTCAGTCATACTGATAATTCAATGATAATGATATGATACATATTTTTAAAACTTTTTTTCCACAGCAATATGGAAGGTCACTGCTAAACAGTTTTGTTTATCAAGGTTAACAAGATTAGTTGAGAAGAATTGAGTCGGATTCATCTACAGGAAATACATTCTCAAGGTAATTAAATGATAGTTTGATAGATAAACACGAGTAACAATGAAATAGTAGACATACATTATTAGATTGCTTAATTTACCGGGACCATTATACTAGTCATTGCATCACGTGATTGCAAAACGAGGTCGGAGTTGATTGCCGCTTATAACGTTTTACTCGAGTGGTGATTGCCGCTTGTAACGTTTCACTTGAGTGGTAAGATTAATACTAATAGACTAATACTAGTATATATTTTTACGTTTAATTAATTTTTAATAACTTCGTTTAATTAAATTCTCAATCGTATCTTCTGTGTTTTTCATTCAATAGTATTAATTACATCGTACATTAATACGTCCGCTTCAATAATTAAACTATGCGCTTCATATTTCGCGCGGACTATAATTTAGCGCAAATTGTCTTTGCACGTATTGCGCTTAATATAAGTCTGTGCAAAATATAAGTCTTTTACAGTAGTTTAATTTGATTGTGCTATCACGTATCAAAATTCAGTACTACAAAATTCATTCAGCAGTTTCCAGTCGTGCAGAGAAGAATACTCATGATTCATGTTTTTATTCTGCTGAAATTAGTGGAAACTTGCATATTTTCCGTCGTGACACCATGTCATGCTGACGGGAATTGACGTGGTGTACGTTAAGCATAAGACACATTTTTGGCAGTGACGTCGGCGTTTACTGGCCATTTCGGTACTGTCATTATTTATTTCAATAATCCATACCGTACATGTATTTTATATCAAATTTAAGATTAGCATTTGGACTACAAGCTAGATATTAGGAGTGCAGTATTACTAGTTTATCAGTAAACTGAGGTGCAACTTTGCCAATACCGTGTATTGCGGTACACGTTTGTTGAACCGGTTTCTACCATACGTTTGGTAGTTTCCGTAAACACTTTGACACTTCCCAATAGATAAATATAGATTATTAATCGAGTGTCTTTAGATATAGTCTGTATCTTACACTTAGGGATAATCTTTGTATTAGATGAGCTTCAGCAAGTCTAATACATAGACGAGCTTCAGAAAGTCTAATACATAGACAAGCTTCAGAAAGTCTAATACATAGAGATTATCCCTAAATGCAGGATATAGACAATATCTAAAGACACGAGGTTAATAATCTTTTTATCATCTAATGTCATGCTTAAATACTTCTCTATAAGAAGAAAACATCAACGTGTGAATCGACAATGTGTTATATGGAGAGGGAAAGAAACTAAAATAATCCAGTAGGCCTAAATTGGAACATATACATAGGCCTACGTACATACTAACATATGCCAAATAGGAAGAAAGTGTATACTATGAACTGGTAACGAGTAAGGTAGATTGAGAACTCCATTGCTAACGTAGTTTAAAACTAAGAATATCAATAACTTCTCGTTAAGAAAAATGTTCATTCATGTGGAAAAAACCCACGTAAAGTGAAACGATATCACCACATACTGATAAAACACTTGGCTTAGATAAAACTACCTTAGATAAAACAATATGACGAACATTTCGCATGAAAGTGACAAACAGCAATGAAAGAACCTTAATATTTAAATATTTCTGTCAACACAAAGTAGAAATGCTGATACTAAAAAAAGTAGTATAATTAATATAATTTCCGCAGACTTAAATTAAGCGCAAAGACAATATGCGCAAAATTATAATCCGCGAATAAATTGATTAATTCAACCACACTCTGAGAAATATCATGATGGAATGAATGTACCTGGATATTATTATGGTGCATTACCTTATAAACCACAGTAAATCAGATAATGTGCGAGTTCACTGTTATTTGTGTTAATATTGTATAGGCCTATTTAGCTTGAGAACTTATTTCAGACTATTTCCTGTTATTTAATTTTATTCTCAACTAGAATTTTAATTGTTAATCTTGATCATATGAAGTCTGCTCACGGTACCTTTCAAAGTACAATGCTGCTGTATTCATGGATAATTATTTGGCTTAATAGGGATTTGTCACTTGGTGGGGCAGTTAGTAGTGCAATGGTAGAGCGTTTGGACTTGGCAGCCAAAAGTCCCGGGTTCAAATCCCGTCCCAGAAGCTCGGCATAAATGTTTTTTTTGATGTGATATTGATAGGATGCGCTATCTTTACCGTGGCAGTGTTAGTGCTACGAATGTTGCAGGTTTCTTCCTGCCGTAAACTCATAGTTCAAGAGCTCACATGGTTTTAATCATATTTTCTTTGCCAAAAGTTTGATTGTTATCTTTGAAAAGGTCTGTATCTCTAGTTTCGGATGGTGCATTACTTCATATACAATCCTCGAAGTTGGGTAGTAACAACAAATTGAGTAAATTTGCCAATAATGAACATATATTCACTCACTAGAGGATATTCACATGCTACAATACCACTTATGATACATCAAATGAAAGATAATTCAATTTTGCATCATTGGGTATGCTTATTTACCTCATTTCGTTTAATATTTGGCTGGGAAAATGGTATCTTAAAGATATACCCTAACAAATTGTTTCAATGCTTTAACGTATAAGTGTTGACACAATTGTTTCTCTCACAATGAGATATTTAATGAAAGGTTTCAATACAGTTCATAATTAAATTCTATCTATTAAAGCCAATCGTGTCATGATTATTCACTGAGGTATGCTACTTTGAACATTGTGTGGGGTAATCTAAAAAATACCAATTTGATGGCATGATGTGTAAAATATGTTCTACAAGATACTTTTTCAGACACATTACAATTATTACATACTGAATTGTATGCTTCCCTATTATTAATCTATATTGCATAGCATTAGACCAAAACCTACTGAATTATGATGTGTTAACAATAGTTAATATACATACATGTATATATATATATACATAAATCACCGAAATCTGCTGTTGTTTCTAGACATTAAGTTACATGACAAAGTCTAGAAACAACAGCGGACACTTCATCCGCATTATTGTGAGAGTGTGATCCAGAATACCTGTGAGCAGTCGCTGTATTTTAAGTTTACTAATTCTGCTAAGACCATTCGGTTATAATCGGCTATCCTTGGACTATTCCGTCAATACATATGCTGTAGCAAAGTACAGAAAGTGCACTGAGCTTTTCAGATTGTTGACTTGCTAATGGAACTTGACAAGACAGGAAAAGTTTGAACTCTTATTCACAGAAAACTAGATTTAATGCGTGTCTATATAAATGTTTTAACATTCCTAAAAATAGAAATACATTAATTATCAAAGATGTTATTAACATTAATAATATTACATTAATTCTGATTCATCCTGTATGAGTCAGATCACTAGCATTTAGAGCAAGGTATTGCAAAATTAATAGTATAATAATGAATAAATCACAAGAATAGGAAACTGTCTAATTTCAAGAATATCCGCATATTCTGATGTTTGATTTGATGGAATTAACAATTGACAATTGAATATAACATCATGTTGGTCAATCAATCAACTGATCCTAAGCTCTAGCACTATAGTATTAGCAATTGTTATAAATTTCAGAATTTGTTACAGGAGAAAAAGGGGAGTCAAGGGTCAATAGCTGTGGAGCCAGCAAATCCAAAGAAACAGGTGATGGTTATCACAGGCCAGAACCGACCAAAACCAACTGTTCCCACTCGACCATCCGTTAAGGCAGATCTGGTGAGCAGGTTCACATAGAAGCTTGTTGGTGTCTTGAGTTTTAGTGTCATCTTGTAAATAAATAAGCCGACATACACATTTTTAACAGGACGGCAACTGACCAACCAAATAGCTAGAATCTAATCTTAGTAATGATAACTTATTCTAAATTACATGATTGTAAACTGCTTTGGTATAATTGTTTGAAATGACATAATATAGTTGATAGTGCTTGTGTTGCACCCACATTCGACTACAATAGCCCCTTGTACAAACAGCTGGCACTAACATTCTACACATCAATCGCGTAAAGCTCATGGCACGAGAGGTATTTAATAACTATTAAAAGATCAATCTATACTTTAAGGAAGGATTTCACAGCAGAGATACCAAGATTAAAAGCATTAAATTTGGACTTGATCCATTTGCAAATTGCATATAAGGCTGCCAGAGTCTGGAACAGCCTGCGAAATGGCCCAGATTAACAAGCCCTTAACCTACAGGGCAAGTAGTTTCAGGTGCGACAGGCCACAGTGACAGGTGCCTCAAAAAGTTACTGTAGAGCCCGAACTAAAATTACCTTCTTGTTTTAAACTTGTATATTAATATGTTTGGTATCCATTTCTATTATTTTTATTTATCAGAATAATAGCTCTACAGAGCTAACGTTCTTTGTTATTTATATATCTGACATTAAATAAAGTTTATTCTTCTTCCCTGATTTATATCTATGTAGGTATCTTTTATTTGAGCAGCAAACTCTAAAATAATAATACAGAACATTTGTCATTAAGAATCTTTGGTAGAGTATTGTACACGTTGATACATTATTCATCATTCTTTTACTTTAGCATTGGTCATGTGAATAATAATGTTTTATCAACAATTCTGTGTAGGATGTGGCCAAAGAATTCAAGAAATGTAAGGAAGAGAATGCGAAGAGACTAGATCTATGCAAATCCCAGGTAAATTTGAGTGGCATTTTATGATCATTGACATGTTATGATATTAAACTAATAGTAAATAGAGTGTTCAAATTAAAGGTAAATTAAATGTTAATGGTATCTATGGGACCCCCTGCAAATTACAGATTTGACCACCATTAACATTGGGCCTATAGAGAATGACCCTCTTATTATTTTCTGAATTTCTAACATCATATATATGTCATTTTTGGGATCAAATGGCCTTTATCAGATATTACATTTCTATTTTGTTTTCATCAGATCTATATCATGCTTTCAACTGCAACTGTTGAGGACATACACTCGTAGCTTAGTCAATTGTAGTGACAAGTGTTCTGAACAACAGGACCCAGATCCACTGTAGACATTCAGTCATTTTCTATCACAAATCTATGAGTTGCTTCCCTTTATCTATAAAGTACATCTTGGCTTATTTCAGTCTGGTGTACATAGGCGTCTGTGCTTGAGTTTGGCGTCTGACCTCATGGCATAGTGTCTGCGTGCATGTATCAAACAAGTTTGTCTCAAAACACCAGACACTCGTGTGTGCTGGCTTGCACTTGCATTTAGATATATTTAAGAGCCAATCATCTGTCGTTCCTGAGACACATGATTTAGTCTGTGAGCTTGCCAATTTATCAGGCCCACCCGAAGTGACAAAGGTTTGATAGTTTTAAATGATGATAAGAATAAAATATGATAGCTGTTGCATAAATAGAGATTAACACATGAGCTAGTGTGTCATTGATTTTACGACATGAGTGAGAGCGAGGAAAGTATTACCTTTGGAATTATGAGTGTCGTAAAATCAATATGACACACTAGCTCATGTATTACTTTCTTTATACAACAACTTTTGAATGGAAATGCATACAACTCAAATGCATTCTCATGTGGAAGTCAAATAGGGAGTGGCGGATGAATACCCCCCACCGCCCCAATCGTACCAACCAATGAATACACCTATCCCGATGACAGGTGTGGGAAATTGTGATGCAAGCCATGTAACCAGCCAATTAATGATCGTTCCAGTTGTTATGCACTATTGTGCAAGATATGATATTTATGTCATGAGTTATCTTGGACCATTTCAATAGTAGCTATTGCATTTTACAGGCATTAAAAATTGGCATGCTAATGCAGCTTTTCACAATATGCATACAAAAGCAGTTGTACCCAAGTATCAGTATACCTATTGTGATGTCATGATATCAGTGGTTTAATTAGATTCGGAAGTAGGTGGCAGAGTAGCAAAAGTAAGAGGCAAAAGACATTTCATCTAAGTTATATCGGCAAATCATCATTAAGCACACATTTATTTTATACATATATTTAACCATCCACCAGGTGCATACATGTACAGTCTGCAGTTTACTAAAACTGTAAAGTGACTGAAAACATTTTCATTTTGTTTATAATAATCATGATTATTTGATTCCCTGGTTCACAGATTTTGGCCCAGGCGGTCGAAAATAAAAATAAATATAATTTGATAATATTAAAATGATAATAATTGGAGACTATGAATGGTCGGCTGACAGAAAATAAATATAATTGTAAATAATAAATAATTGCTATAAACACCAATACCCTAATAGCTAAAACAGGAGAAAATAATTACATTTGTAGCCGTTTGAATTATTAGAAAAATATGAATATTGAAAATGATCGGTGCTCGTATATTTAGGGACAACAAAACTAAAGTATAAAATATGGTTGTTTCTGTTACGATTAACATCATTCTGATTCTTGTTTTTTCTTGAAATTACAGTGTAGTTTAATATGCACTATATACTGAATGTAATATAAACTATGTTGCCGGAAAGTTGCATCAAAGTTCAAAAGGATTGCCGGTTAACAAACACGCGAAGCGGCACCAAAGTTTTAGTTCCGTATTTTGAGCACCTATTTTTAAAAAAAAGCAGAGTATGTTGTTATTTGTCAAATTAGACATATGGAACTTTCACTCAGTATAGACCATTGCAGGATCTTTTTAACAATGTATTCCGTTCTTGCCTAGACCACCAGAAGTGAATATAAAAAGCATGTAAAATAGTACCGTGTTTTAAAAAACTATCATTTTCAACGTATTATCAACGTAAGATAGATGAAACTTCTATCATTTGAATAAGGACATGATAATTCGGTGATATTTCCCACACAGTACTCATTTAATGCATCTAAAAACGTAGCTCATAAAGGTATGTCCTCAGTGCAATATATTTGATCGGATTAGCATTTTATTCACATTATACACAGATGAGCCATACTTATAACCTTAAACAATTTATCGTGTATTAAAATTGGTTGACGTTTAGACAATCAACTGTCTACCCATATTATAAGCAATTTCAAAAGATTTTACATGAGAAAGTATATGCACTCCGCTACGGAGAATGGTTTCTTGAAAATTACAGTCCCAATGATAAATAGACTGAATTTCAGATATAGATACGGCATGTGAAATCAATATGTATAGCAAGTATTGTGTAAACATGTCAATCAGATGTTAAAATCAACACGAGCTGCACGTGGAATGTCAAAATCACGGTCCCTAGACTAGACACTGTGGTACCAGCTAGACGTCCTCTCCCCCCCCTCTCAGTCTGTTGTACGTGATCAAACACGCATGCGCTGACAATATAGGGCAGACACCTGACACGTCATAGCGTGATTAGATGTGTGTATCAAAATGAAATACATGTTAACATTCAAGAGATGCACAAGACAACAAAGGCTTTATTAATGTAATATATCAACATATATTTGCGAAGAAGGTAGACACAGCAGTATGTGTGTACTTCGATATTTGTTCGTTATTCGTTTGACGTACTTCGAACTGCCTAATATGAGCTGCAAAAGGATATTAATGTTCAATGACAATTTCTCTGATACACTAGATCGCTAAAATCTACAACAGATAATGCAAACAAAGTCTTTTGCCAGAATATATATCACTTGCACATGGACAGTGTTAGTAACGTCGATAATAAAAAATCGAATTGCTTCAGTCTTTCATATTAATTAATAATATACAGTGCTCCAGATAAGGGGCGTATGTATGGTTGTAAAATAGGTATACAGGCTGATAATAAATTTGACTTCTCAGACTCGAGACTTCTCAAACTAGCTTTTTCAAAACCAATGAGTCGACAAGCTATTGTTAAGCTAAAGAACTAGTGATGCAAATTGTGAGTGACATTATCAACTATGTTGTTTGAAAGTCCAGCCGATGTCATACATGGAGCAGCAAGGTACAGGACGCTACAGAGAAATCTTGGAATGCGTCATATCCATGGCTTGAAATTGAAATAAAAGACGGGGACCGCGAACATAAACTGTTTTGCAAAGTCATGTTATTTTATATACCCAACTTGGCTCTAATCTGAACATGATGAACTATGTGTAATATGTGGGCTCCTAATAGACAGCTGATAGAGGCCAAGATCTATGTTGTAATCATTCAGATGACTCTGACCATGCCGATACTCTTCTGTTGCAAATATGAAGAGTACTGTACTCCTCAAGTTGAAAGATTATCTGGAGCACTGACTATAGATGCCTACAGGATGCAGAAATGACAGTCGTACACTCCAGTGTTTGTCGTTTTACGATCTTACTAACATGTTTTAAGTTATCTATCAAATGAACATGTTTGGCATTAAAGACAAACAAGAGGCCATCGCTTATTTCTCCCACATACCGCACTACAATTACAGCTCAATATTCCAGAAGTATTTGTAGTACATTGACACTACTACAAGATGTATAGGTAGTATTAGGTACCAGTTACTTGCACGAGACATTATCAAAGGGGCATCATTACGTAAGATGGTAGCTTTCGGGTTGATGTGATATCAAGGCTTCTGAACAATTACCATTCTTACCTGAGGGTATTTGGTTGTACACAAGACCAGAAGACATTTGAGGCAATTCTGCTGTTTATAAAGCATTGAACATGCTTCTCAATTCTACTGATGATAAAGCATTGAACATGCTTCTCAAATGAGTTGTGAGGCAGTGTTTTTTTAAATGTCATTCTATACACATACCTTTTATTATTTATTTAGCCTAATGTTTTACGAATTACATGCTACTAATATAGGATAGTTAATAGAAGATGACCATTATTGCATACTAGGTAGAAGGGCATGGGATTAGTGGTGCAATCAACCTTGACCTATATTGTTTTTAAAGTGTGTAACAAATGGCTTGTGTAACAACTGGGAGGATACTGCAGTGTCTTCCTGCGAGGCCGATATGTCGGTATTGTTTGATGTTTCCATAGGTGTGAAGGAGTTAACTGGTGGGTTGTGCTGATTACTTCTGTGATCCGATTTTAGTGATAATCCTGCGATATGACTTCACAAAACGTAAGACAATAGTGTTATTTAAAGACAAGTTCATATTATCATTGTGAATGACATTGAAGAGTTTTAAAAAATGGTCATGTTTGTATTTTTTAGGTTGGAAAAAATATTTTTTGCGATTAATTTATGTGTTCGAACTATTAGAGGGTTTGAATTATTAGGGGTTTTATGGTATATTTGCATGGGAACAATGAAGTGATATATGTATGATAGTATAGATAACATCATTATACTTAAATTAGGTGCATAATCATTTAATTGTGTTTGGTACAGTGTAAAATCGATAAAACCATTATATTTTGGTAGCCATATTGGAGTTGGTGGCCATCTTAGTAGTATCTAGTAACATTGGTAATATACTAAAATGTGTCAGTGGTGAATTGTGGAAAGTTTCATACTTTTGCAACAAAGCATATAATTGTTTTGCCTAGTAAATGTCCCAGTAGGTGAATTTATAAATTGGCAAGAAATTAAAGACGGTACCCATGTTTAGATCCCCCTAGCACAGTATAGCTACTCGATTTCGCTGGCTATCGTGAATATAATTAATATACAAGAATAGACCTTTCAAAAAAGAATGAAACAAACCTTTTGTCACTCAGAGTGGGTCACATGACCCTTATTTGGTTGTGTACCTTCACTTCACCACATATTGGATGAAATATTCCCTCAGCAACATGGTGACTTATAAATATAATCATTATATGAACTTTATTATAAAGTGCAAAGTAACAATGTCTGTCAATTGATTAAAAAGTCAATTTCCGATTTGAACATAGCATGTTTTGAAGTACAATATGAAGTAAATGTTGAGTAGTAAACAATCAATCTCTTACTTGTCGACTCCCAGATAATAGTTCCATATATTCTGCTGAAGCTAAGGCAATACTTATTGCTTTAGAAGCCATTCAAAGATTCAAACCCAAACCATACATTATATTTT
>JAUTBT010072621.1:0-13553 GCA_032361225.1 Lepetodrilus schrolli
TAGTAGTAGTAGTAGTAATAGTAGTAGTAGTAGTAGTAATAGTAGTAGTAGTAGTAGTAGTAGTAGTAGTAGTAGTATGATCGTTTGAACTCATTTCTGTAGTTATTAAAAGGATTTTAGATTATATCGTACTTGAATTGGGATGAAAGTGTTGCTCTGATTTGTAATCATTTAACTTCATCTTCACAACCAAAAATCATCAACGAAGGTATTAACGTTCTGTAGATTGATCTAATAGCCATTACTGCTCGTGACAAAACATTTGACAAATGTTAATTCAACGCAAGAAGGGTATTTCGTAGCATTATGTCCCACATGTATATGACAAGCTGTCTTGTGGTGTCAGCGACATTGTTTTGGAATTCAAGCAAAGAGACCAAATGCCGAATGTTCTCGTTCTCGTGTCATCAAATTATGTCTGGTGGGTGATAGAACCGTGGGGAAGACCTTTCGCTTACGCACTAGTCAGTTGAAAGCAAGATTTAAGAATGTGCTCCCCTCGGAACTGCAGAATGGCACCATTAAAATGGAGTACCAAAAGTAGGAACTGTTTCTAGTGTCAGAAGGCATTGACAGTCAAGCTAATATGTCATGCTAAACAAAAACCGTTCCCCGTTGTCCATAACAGCTGACACACAATAAATTGAATTTCTTTTCAAGTTTCGTCCTTCAGAACATCATGCCATGTTCGGCAGGGAATAGTGTGGTTGATAGGATGTCTGTTCAAAGTTAGAAATTATACACAATATTATGAATAAATGTATGTTCATGTGTCACTTGACAAGCGCAATTGACATTATGTTTAGATCTAACTATGTTAAACGGTTATCTTACCACAATAACACATATCTTACATAACAAAAGAGTTAGTAATGGAATACATACACATTCCACCAATCATTAAATGCTAGAGATTCGTTATGAAGTATAATTTACTAATTTTTTCCAAAGCTCTTTCTAATGGTAAAAGCTCTCGGTAAGATAGAGCAAGAGGAAACCCGCAACATCCGTAGCGCTGAATGTCGCAGTAAACCTGCGAGCACTGACAGATAAAGGATGATAACTGCATTGCCACGCTACAACTTTAGCAAACATTGATGCCGGGCTCCCTGATAATACCGTACTTCCGCTAATAGACGCCCTAGCGTGTATTAAAGTTGTACTGTACATTATCTTGCATATTGAAGTTATTAAAGAACTAGACCTTATAGTGTCAAGATAATTTTTAGACGCAAAATTAACCAATAAAAAAATGTCTACATAATATTACTAAAAAGTGAAAAATATGAAAATAAATCTTATAAAACACCTGAAGTTGCTATGAAGGTGGAAAACTACAATGTGATCTGACGTACACTGCTTATATTGTTAATGGCCGCTGATAATTAACGGTGCTCAATCTCCACCAGGGGCATATCTGGATCTACTTCAGAATTACAGAATTTGATCCTTTTAAAAGTTAGCGTAATCCATATGAAAACTAGTAGTCCAATAACAATCATTTTACGTGCGCACTGTAACAGTAAATTTACGTGCGCACACCATGAAAGGGTATTATATAGTTACTTCAACTATTGTATTGATTGGTTGGTTGATTTGGGGTTTAAAGCCACTTTCAAGATTGTTTTTACTCACATCATGGCTTGCATGCACATGTACTGCTTGTACTAGTCTGGATTTCCACCATTGGTTTTTTTATATAGTGCCGCAGATAGAACATGAATGCCCGACCCAGACACAGTATTCTGACTCCGGGCCGACCAGTCCTTGCTTTACCCCTTTAATGCTGAGCGTCAAGCAGGGGAACAACAAGTACCATCTTTTAACGTCGTTCGGGATCGAACCCGCGACCTTCCGCACTCCGATCCGACGCTCTAACCATTACGCTACGGAACCGGCTTCGACTATTGTAACTGAGTTGATTACTATTATTCTGTTCATTTAAATAGGGCCCGAGTTTGTTTTATGTTTTCTTGAAAACGGACCAAAAACCCAATAGATTCTGGTTATGTACCATCACCAATATGTGCATTGACGATTTAGCAGTGTTTTCAACATTTCCATTATATAAATTTAAATTTTGCTGTTTTGGTTTCTGCTTCACGAAATCATTACCATATTATCCACATGCCTCTGTGAACTTTGGAGAATTTGACCAGGTCACTATACTCTGTATTTGAAAGCATTTAGGTAAGCTTCTGTAGTAATAATAAGCATTTGTTAATTTACACGTAAACTATTGCATTGTATCAATTATGTGCAATTAACTGTGTATCGTGTTTGTAAGCTATCGACTGCTTCCCCGTAATATATATTATGTTATGTGCTAATATTTATGATACACCTGTTTTATAATTTTATAAATTCTAAAGGTGCTGGCTACATGTAATATATAGATGGTCAATTAGATGGACACAAGTTCACAGAGACATGTGTGTGAGAGAGAGAGAGAGAGAGAGAGAGAGAGAGAGAGAGAGAGAGAAAGAAAGAGAGAGAGAGAGAGGGGGGGAGAGAATGTGTATGCGAGTGTGTGTGATATGCGAGTGTGTGTGATAAAGCGATAGAAATAGATGAGAATATATGAGTGTATTCACTACGTAATTTATTACAGTTGCCAAAATCGATATAAGAGGCTCATCTTTTGCCAACATGTTAAAAAAAAATCAGTAATATATTATGAACATGAATGTGAAATTCCATTTATCAAATAGCTGTAATATACTATCGTAATATTGATTTTCAGTCACAAACACTAATAGGTAAATCACGGAGACAAAATATAGTTCCAATTAAATGTCTACATATTAATAAATATAGACAAATGTGTTTGGATATTTAATTGAAGAAATCCTTTAACTCTATATTTGATAATTTAAGTCCCAAGAAGAAGTTCTAAAAGAGATCCAACTAGTGAAATGTTTATATTTCTAGATTTTTACGAATACAATGTATTTCAAATGGAGTGTAAGAAATATAATATTAAACTCGTGTCCGTGAGAACCATTTATCTTGCAACTCGTTGTTGTCAAACTATCTAATTCGCTTTTACCCGTTAGATACGATTGAAAACTCGTAACCTACATAGGTCTTGTCAGTACCAGCCGGAGCTCGCAGGTTTACTGCAACATTCAGCGCTACGGATGTTGCGGGATTCCTCCTGCCCTAAACTGACAAGTCGTGAAAGCGACTTAAAACCCCAATATATATGCACGGTAGACCCTCATACGCTTCATGACTCATACTATCCTTTCACAATTTCCCGAAAGATGTTCATTTGCGGATTATGGCCATCAGCGTAGATGACGATCCCAATTTTACAGTAGGGTTGACAATTTCATTTATTGTTTGTGATTTGAACACGATGTTCCGATATTGACAATTCACAGCATTGATGTAAGTAACTGATGAGTATTAAACTTCTCGTGAAAACATATAGCATCACCATACATTTTGGAAACTTAAATCTTTCTTCTATTTAGAACACCAAAGTTCACAAAAGTCTTCCCTGTGACAGTGGATAAATTGAATTTCTTTCAAGGACGTGTGTTTTACAGTTTTACGTGCGAGTCATTCGGTTCACTGTCCGCTTCTTTCATAATAAGTAGTTGGGTCACTGCTACTATCAGCAAGGGTAAACCGTAATGGGTGATGGTCGAACAATGAATTTAACGTCACAATGAATATGACGTCGTATCTACTGAATATTCATAAAGCACCCTAACACATGCGAGGTCGTGACATCATATCTACTGCATCGGGGCGTCAGCTTTGAACAGTGCACTGTGCATGTTGTCGTTTTGTTTTCTCTATCATAGCGAGCGAAGCCAACGTCCCGTAGGGACGTGCGAGCTCGCACTATAGATAACGCGCGTATACGAGGATCAAAATGGACTCCATTAAAAAACGTAAATAAGCGCACAGTCCTTGGAACTTGAAATTCGTGTCCAAACGGAAGTTAGTTTCCTGGGGACCAGTTTTCTGATACGCGAACGATTTGCGCAAGCCATGTAAAATTGTACTTGCTTCGAGGACGGTAGTAACCTGGATTTAGAGCTAACTTGGTATTCGTCCGCATATATATTCGTTGCCATCAGTTAAACATCGTTTTCGACTCAATCTACATAATTATATCAAATACATCTGGGACAATAAATAGGATATTACACGATGTTCTATTTAAAGAGGCAAGATCTTACTTGCAATTATTTTATATATTTTTTTGTATGTTCTATTATTTTTATTTATAAATAATATTAATAGTTAATTTTTAAAAAATGGAAAGAAAATCTATCCTAACTGTAAGACACTTGTTGTATTAGTGTGGTTTGAATACAATCAAGATGGAAGTATTGATGCATGGTAATGTCAAGGCAAGCAAAGGCAAATATTTAAGAAAGCTTATCTTATATTAAATTAAGATAATAATGATGTTAAGGACACTTCTCAACATGTCCCATACATGAGAATAAAATTATGTAAGCAAGTAATTTCATAACCAGGTTATGGGGAGGGGTATGGGGCAGATATTATCTTTGATTCATATATTTTTTTAATATTTTATAATTATTTTCCTATCATTTCATCTAGACTCTACATCAAGTGATTTTATCATCTAAAAGAAAGGAATATTGATTAAATTGATACTTAATAAAAAGTAAGTATGTAGTTAACTTGTGTTTTGTTAAATATTTTTTACTAAACAGGGATTAATAGTGGCATTAGTCCTGTAGCCCAAGCCAAAATGCTCAATGCTAAAGGTATCCTGAGGACTAGTGGACATTTTGGAATGTTTAGACCTTTACTATATGTTATCATTATCAGTACTAGTGATCAAAACAGTTAGTGTTAACCCCTGCTAAATAAACATAGTAACACACGCATCCTAATTAAAGTGGAATCCTAGTTGGATAGATTTATTTATTCTTTCTATCAGCATTAGAAAATAACCTTTAGGGAACACTAAGTAGAAGTTTAAAATTCTGTAAATTTGTGACAAAAACTACTACCAGGGTAATACAGTGCCTATTTAATTTATATATTGTGTGTACATGTAAAACATTGTTTTAATGAGATGCTGGATGCATGTGGATACTTATATGGAGTATATTTGGCAGCTTTGTTGTAATTTTTTCAGATAAATACATCAAATGATGAAGTGTTAAGTAATGTTGGACATTTCAATGGACCACTTGTTCATTTGTGTGGAAATTCTTGACGCAAATGCTGTTCTCAGGAAAATGACGGTTGTTCAAATATGGATACATTCTACTCCATTGCAGTCTTTTCTATTTACCTTTCTCTTCACCATGTTCAAGCTATTACAATTAAATAGAATGTACATGTACATTTGAATATAGGTTCTCAAAACAAAGCGAAATATGTGGCACCGTGTTTTTTATTTATTTGTTAATCTTGAATTATAAGCTTTAAAAATAGTCTAAATACTTATAACTACTGTAATATTCAATTACAATATGCAAATTCCTAAACATAATATATTTGATGGAAAGTTCATTAAGCCGGTACTTAGTGTAATTAAATGTAACCTGTTAATTACAGGTATGCACAAAGAAGTCAAATAATACTTAACCACTGTAGAATACATATGTGTGTTAATTGTGTTTTTTATTGTATATTGTAATTATTGTTTACTTAATGAGATTAAATGTGACCCTTTTTTCAGCACTTTCAACCTAGGGTAGGTGTTTTATAACGGCTGCTAAATATTCCAAGAGCAACTCTGGGATGTAAACCAAATTGTTTGGGATTACTAACATAACATAGAGGTAAATCCACTGAAACATTGTAGGAATGTGTACATTGTAAATTTGGCCAGGACATGCTATTTATAGGTATCCTTACATCAGGTATACAATTCAATTGAAGTGGTCATAAAATGTCCAGGTTATAGCTATATATATATAGGAAGTTGTCATTATAACACACACACACGCACGCACGCGCCACATTCAAATTTAGGTACTACAATTTATTTAATTATCAGTTTGTGGCAATTTATAATATCGAGGCGTGACGAGAATTCCAAATTGTATAAATAACTGTATTAGTTAGTTGTAATCTCCTATTATTTATTTAATGGGACTTAAACTATACTGATTGTAAGATTATATTAGTAACAACATATTCATGAAAAGTTCATCCCATGAAACCCACTGCCATTATCCACCTAACCTCTGTCAATTACAGAATCGTTGCTCATAAGTAATCAATGACCATGGATTTCAGAAGATACCCGACAAAATGTTAAAGAAAACCAATCATGCCAGCGGTCCGTTTCACAAAACAGTTGTTGCTACAATTGATTGTAAGTAAAAAAAAATTGGAACCCTATAATGTAAGTTTTGGTTGCATGAACCACTTTTATCGCTACAATAGTTTTAGCTCGGACCTAACAATATTCTCAAGTATTGCAGAGAGAGAAGTGTTTACACATGTAGAGGGTTCCAAAATTTTGACTTGCAATCACTTATAACTACAACTGTTCTGTGCAACGGGTCTCAGGCAATTTTTGAATGTGTTGTCATGGAAACGGCTTCTATCCTGACATGGTTGTTGGTAAATGCGGTACATTTAAGATGACCAAAAATCTTGAATGTTCCGCTGGTCCAATATTGTTGTCGGACGACACGTCACCAAGTCATATAATGAGGTCAGATATGCTTGGATATACACGTTATAGTATGTGTAATCTAAGGTATTCTGGCCAAATTTTTTATGTAAGTGATATGTCCCTCCGGTACGGTGATTCATCACTTTTAGCAGTAATATACATTAGGGTACTTCACATACTTGATCTTCATATCTGATAATAATCTATTAATATATATAGTAGTGTTCGTTATCTCTCTCAGTAATTAGGTCTGCTGTGATGGTGTGATATTTGCTACAATATTCTTAATAATGTCTTCCAAATTAAAACTTCCGAGTCAAGTGTATTGCAATATACAATATTGGCGGGACAGCCATCATTAGCCACTTTAGCTTCGCCCCAGCTCAGTTAAGCTAATGATAATCCAATTCACTGTATAAACATGTCAATGGGATTCCTGCTGTATGTTGCCATGTGAGAATACGTTGTAAAAAATAGTGTTAAAACATCAACAAATCTATCACTGTGTCTTCCATGGCCTGGAATGGGAGAGAACAATCACGTTCTTGGAAACACGCCCGTTACACTGCTGCCTAGTCGACCCACACTAAGCAGGCTAATTTCAACCAAACGTACTTGAATGCCGTTAATTTTTTTTTTTGCAATGTAGCAGGTCACCGGACATGTGTTTATATGATAGCATGTTATTTTTACTGGGTAATATGCTCTCTAATATATATGTTATATTACCCAGTATGCCTCATACTTTGTAATTTGTGCACAGACGTGACTGGCATGTACTTTAATTGATATATTGTATATACTATCAATGTTATCTGAAATAATGAAAACAATACGTGCTATAGAACACGAATTCATTGGTATCAGTGTAGAGGGCCTAATAAATGAACGCATCGGTTATTAACGCGACACTGGATAAGTAATATATTGAAAGATGAACGCTTGTGATCATATACAAACTGTCATATATCTACGATGAATTATTATACATTTTCTCTGAAAGGTTAATAACTATTGTTTCACTACGTGGTCAGTTAACGATGTCAATCGTTATCGCGTAATAAACAGTAGCGGAATGAATTTGTTTGAACATATTGAATTCTGGAAGCAAGCCTATATTTTATCACCCCAATACCGTCTTTTCGCAGATGTCGCTTTCAAATAACAAGCGATATCCACAGCAGTAGATCTCGTTTGATCCAATTCTTGGTGTATTTGATTGTTCTAGCATGGTATGTTCAACCATTGTGATGTCATCACTACAATTGTGATGTCGTAGCATTGCTATGTCACAGTGCAAATGTACAACAGTCTAATGATTTGACGTCACAGTAAAATCTTTATGATGTGGCATTTTTCTTCTTTAATAACTTTAATATGATATTTGGTGATACATATAATCTCACACTCGTGTCTTGGGCGAGTTAATTATTGTTTTACGTCACAGCGGGAATCTTTCACCCATACGCGACGAGGAATGATTAATTATGAAATAAATGAGTCAAAAATTAATTGCAGCACGAAAGACATGATTGAGAATAAAGAATATCGTGTCTTGGAATATCAAATATATAAAATATATCAACACTCGTCGATGAAAGTTACGTGTTGATATATTTGATATTCCAAGACACTTGGGGTGAGATTCTCTATATATCGAATGTACCCAGTTTGTATGGGGCGTTACCGTCTCTCAATGAGCGAGTATGGAGTTTAACGTCGCCGCGGGAATCCTTCACCCATCTGAGACGACTCGTCTCTCAAAGTAATACTTCTACTATAATTGTTGTATCCACAAGACGGCGTCGCCTATGCCAATATGTACTCAGCTAAATTAATATTGTTGGACATTTACATTTAGCTTCACATTATATTGACAACGAAGAATCCCCAATCTACAGGCTCCAAGTACTCTTCGATAACGTGCAGACGTGTTGGAAGAAGAATGGCACCAGATTACCGAGGACCAGTTCCCAATTTTGGTACAGAGCTTCTTCACAAATTATCTGGCGTCAGAAAGGCAACTTTTGCAAACATTGATGCTGGGCCCACGGGCGGGATTTGAACCTGGAACCTTTGGCGCCGAAGTCCAACGTTCTACCACTGTGCTACCACTCTCCCCTTCACTGTGTGTCCTACATGTACATGTGCTCGCTTGTCATTCTGGGGTTAGTTGCCTTCCTCTCCGTAGTACCGTTTGTCACCGATCCAGTATATACAGAAACTGGTGTACATTTGGTTGTACATATTGCTGTTAATAGTGCTGAACCTCCAAGTCAGTCCGAGTTGATCAACTGCTTAACCTCATAAGATCCAAATAATAGAGTTACATAAGGTCATTCATATCTGTCGATATACAAAAGTTTTATTATTTAGTTTTAGAAATGTTCATATCAACAATCAATACCACATTCTAAGCCGAAATATCTTAATAAGATATTAACACAAATCAACACTACAAGCTTTAATGCAAAACAAATGATAATTAAATTCAGTATAGAAAATACCTGTTATTCCCTAGAAAATGGATTCCTATAGGCGAGTTAAATTATAACTACTAGTATACCTAAATTATAACTACTAGTATACCTTTAATAGATTCAACACAAGACTCAGCCCTATGAATACCCTACACATACATTGTAAATAAACTAAAGAAAATAGTGAAAAGCAACTGAAAAGAATCTATGAATACCCAAATGTAGAAAAGACTAGTGTATATGTTGCCAAACGACTTCCTTTTTCTTTCATTCATGTAAAATACTGGTAATGTATGCAGGATACAGATTATGGAACATAGAAGATACGTTTCTGTAATATTAAGAAGTGTTGCCATCGAGCTTTAATCGCCACCATTCTAGCGAACAATATGCCTCAGGAATACTGCTGCTCTTCGACAAACTACGTGTTTACGATGGCGAGGTCGAGGTATGAAGATAACATTTGAGCTACCAAGTAACATAACATATAAATTTAATCAATTCAGATTGAAAGGAAGACGAGGCTGTCAATAAGGGAGATTGTTGATGCAGTGAACACCAGAACACATCATTGCTTGACAGGTGTTATATTAGCAGGAACATGTTCTAACCCGCACCCGTTCTGATACTCCAATAGTGAAGAAACAACAGGCGAAACTGGCAATGCTCCGTTTAACTACATGCACAGATTTAAGATGATGCAGTGTAAGGAACATCTGACTTCTTGACCAATTAATCAATCAATCAATCAATCAATCAATCGACCACTAGCACAACATGCAAATCTTGTCCGAACGTGATTCGACATTTGATCCACAATTTCAGACGTTTTGACATTCGCATATCAAATTAGAATTTCTGGATATTAAACGACAGGCAGCATAAACACGGGGGGTATTTCACTGTACAAGTACAACTAGACACACATACACACTAGTACATGTATATATTACTGACAATTGCTGTTAGTAAATGTAATTAATATATAGAAAAATAGGCTTCTGTTGCGTCGCACCGGGTACATGTTTACTCAGGGTTATCTGTAATAGTACACTACACGCACCATTTGTATCGAGTACACTACACACATGATTTGCAATGAGTACGATACTGCCACCATTTCCTCATTCCCTTTACATCTAAGCATGTCCATGGCAGGGTTACGAGTCGTTTCGCTGGCTATGTACTGCACATCACAGAACCATGGTTTAGAGCCTGGCCCCCCCGTTTCACGACGGCCTCCGAACTATTTAGGATCTCCTAAACCAGTTCTAAAGGTTATCACTCGTAACAAATGCTTCAAGAGGACGTCACAAGTCTTATCCCTTCTTAAATCGACACCTAACTTACGAGGTGATAAACTGGGTCCTAAAGTTAGGAGCTCCTAAATTTAGGATGTCGTTGTGAAACGGGGGTCTGATCTCTATAATTTCACAATACTGCTGGTAACCTAATCTTGTGGGTACAGGTTGCAATCTTTTTGTATACATTACATTTGTAACGTATATGATGGGGAAAATTGCAGATGTACCATTAAGTATTGCGAGGTAACAGGCAGTAACGAGAATGTGTTACTATGTGTATTCAAGACTTATCTCTAATGCCAGACATCAAATATAATGCACTTCGCTCATGTCTGAAATTTATGCTTCATATTAGACACGAGGTAATCTGAATAAAATGCCTCAAACAATGTGTCGAAAACTTGCTGAGATCTCAGCGAGAAATTGCCAAGAAATGTGCATAATATTACAACATATATGCATATATACCCTTGCAAAGACAAACATCAATAAATAGGAGTATAGGGGCTTTGATTTTCTCACACATTCCATTGGTTTTGTAAGTGGACTAACAGTTCTTTGTAAAGGATACGCCCATTCATTTGGACCAACTGAAATGTTTCCTGAGAGAAGCAGTGAAGCACGTGATCCAATTTATGCAAAATTTTATGATTAATTAAAAAAAAATAATAATAAAAAATTGCTGTTACTATACAATAGACCATACACCACATAGCTCAGACTCAAACCAAACTTAACAATACAGACAAATTCTATGTGTTGTATATATATATATAATATATATATAGACAAAAAAAGTGAGAAAATTAAAATATTAGATTAAAAAATGCTTGAATTAGACACAATCTTGAACAAGCATAATATTCACTTCAAAATCCCTACTCTTTGGCTACATGTCTTCATATGGTGATGTCTATAAATGAACGACTGACCAAAACAAAGTCATCAAGGACTTGTTGTCTTCTTAGGTGTTTTCAATCAGTGAAGTTTGACATAATTAAAGATCGAGCCAAACAGAACTGTAGTTGATCTCGTGTGTTAAATAGTTCACCTTAAACATTCAATAATGCATGTACAATTACAGTGTCTAAAACCACCGAAGATAAAGTTATACAATTAGTAATTGGTTACGACTACTGAATTAATGTAATATTCAACATGGCCTCTAATATACTTTTGAGCTACCAAGGCAAATAGTTGAAATAAATAAATACAGAATATACAGTATATAGTAATAGAGATAGTAGTCTATGCTATATTAAATGGCCCTTTGAACCGAGTGAGCTCAAATTAATTTTGTACACGATGTGCAACTTCCTAAGCCTTGCTCAATGAAATACAATTATATATATATATATTTATTTTGGTTTTGCCCAGTCCGTCATTTCATAAGAGATTATTCTCAAAATGGTGTCTGCAGTTTTAGCAATTGGTGGCCATGCTCTTGGTTGAGAGAGGAATATAAACGATAATGCAACATGATATTATGGCTTCATACGACTTGAATTTGGCTATTGAATTTTAAAAAATATATAAATGAAGACTAAACAAGTATTCTCATTCACATTTGAGTTGTTTTGTCAGTCCGGCCACTCTTATGTGCAAGTGATTAAAGCCATATGGATAGAAAATACAGAAATGATTCAGATTTCTGAAATGACCACTTATAATTTTATTGCAATTTACAAAAATAGTGATGATTTCCAAAACTCAGACTTCAAAGTACAATTATAAAGACTAGCATTTCATCCCAATTAAGTCATAAATTTCACTAACTTTAAGTAAAATATTCAGTCTGTCGTGAAGATTTAACACGAAGCAAACAGTATGAGAATGAATAACTATAAACATTTCTAACTTTCTGACATGACTGCAACCCTACGATGAGGACAACAGGACAAAATTTTGTTCGATTTCACAGCATAGTAGTTTACAGATTGATTCTATGTTGTTTTTTCTCCACAATTACAGTTTCTTTATTCACAGCGCTTCCCATCTACAACATATAGAAAAGCTAAAGCTGTGTACAACAACAGCAGCAGCAGAAGCAAGACATGGCATCAGAAGGCTCCACCTATGACTTGTGGAGAGCGTTGTATGCAGTCGACCACAGCTCACCGGAGTGTTTCAGAGACCTGTAACACAACACACAGAGATCAGTAACACAACACACAGATCAGTAACACAACACACAGAGACCTGTAACACAACACACAGAGATCAGCAACGCAACACACAGATCAGTAACACAACACACAGAGATCAGTAACACAACACACACAGATCAGTAGCACAACTCACAGACACAACACACAGAGATCAGTAACACAACACACAGAGATCAGTACTGACATATACTGTGCCGAGCCCAACCAGACAATCACAACTCGGGAGACCATTTACTGTACATGGACAATAACGTTGTGAATTTCGTATTTCCCAGTTCACAACTTGTGAAGAGCGTTCGTTTGGGCGAAATATCCAGGGAACATAATTTGTGAACTGGGGTACGGATTTCTGACTAGATTTTCACAACTCGTGAAGTGAAATGATTCGGGGTAAATTATTAAAATAAACTTTTCTCTACGAGATACAAATGACTATACATGATAGTTATGTTACACTCTTGAATATCAACTAAATTGCAACCTTGGAAATGGTTTATTACTGTACTTACATGCATTTATCACATATAAACATTAATACGTGTGAAATACAGTCAAGGTTTACATTATTCCCTGCTACAGTAATGGCATAGCGCATGTCCCGATTTTAGCGAGGACTTGCAGCATTAATTTCACAAGGGGCAGATAATCCGTAAATTCTGAGTGGAAAATGGTTTACTGTATATTATTGCTCATCTCAAATTTTAATGAAGCAAAACGTAAAAAAACAGTGAAATAGCTTGGCTTGCTTGTGGAAGACGAGTAATGAGACGTAATGACCATCGTCACTTCTGACATTTGTATTGTGGCTTAGGGGCTGCTGCTACTTTTGCCACTGCGGTGGCGGGGTTGGAGATGCCACTGCAGTGGCTGAGGGATATAACAGGAATGGGTACGGGTCATAATGGGGTTGGAGATGCCACTGCGGTGGCTAGGGGTTGGGCCACACTGGTGGCCGGAACTAAATTGCTAA
>JAUTBT010072643.1:0-13551 GCA_032361225.1 Lepetodrilus schrolli
TTATTTCATAATTAATCATTCCTCGTCGCGTATGGGTGAAAGATTCCCGCCGTGACGTAAAACAATAATTCACTCACTCACTCATAAATGTATATGTAAGAATCTGGAACTATTAACAAAAAATCTCTTCAATTCGAGTACATAATTCTACCATTTTCATTTCATGGTTGGTGGAATTAAAAATCAAATTTATAATCATTTAACAAGCCTGGCTTTCTACTAAAAATTAATATCATCATTGACATCTTACATATTTGATTCCTGGTTTACGGATCTAATTTGGAAAATGAAAATAATTATTTTTATTATATTCCGCCGACAGTGTACTAAACTAGATAATTATCATAATAAATGATGACGGAAAAAGTCGCATACTTCATCAATGAACAAGGACTGGCAGACAATGGATGGCACAAAGTCGAAGCCAATTTGATTTGTTACTGGTAAATATGTGTAAGAAAAGTCTTAATTCATAAGAACTATTGCTATTGACAAGCAGTACTTTGAAAATAATTGTTCATTCAAATCTGAACAATTTATCTGTACTGGTGTTTATAACATATTTGAATCCATTATATTTATTTTCTATCAACCGTCCATTAATAATCTCAAATTATTATTATTTTTATATTTGACCCGACCGACTGGCCAAATTATAAAATTATATTTATTTTTATTTTCCATCACCCGAGTTGAAATTGTCACTGAAAAATCCGTAAACCAGGGAATCAAATAACTATGGCCTTACTTATACTTTTATATACCCTTTTTAGAATGTGTCGTATCCCGTGCTTTCGTACAATCAAAATGATGTTTTTTTAATGCATCTGGTGTCCCTTGAACAGTTGAACTGTTGTGGCGGCAACCATCCCCTTGACTACAGCGAGTCGTCATGGCAACTGGAGAATCCCAAGAGGAAGGACCGCACCCCTCTGTCCTGCTGCAAGGATTACGAGCTATACGAGAATAGCGCCAATCGCTTCAAGGACACGTGCATGATCCACGACCCTGTGTCCATTGTAGACATGAAGTACAATGATAATATAAACCAAGATGTAAGTAGTTATTTAAACCAAGATTTAAGCCAAAATTTAAACCAAGACTTAAAACAAGACGTAAGCAGTTATTTAACCAAGCCGTAAGTAGTTCTTTAAACCAAGACGTAAGTGGTTCTTTAAACCAAGACTTATTAAACATTAGTAGTTCTTTAAACCAAGACGTAAGTAGTTCTTTAAACCAAGACTTATTAAACATTAGTAGTTCTTTAAACCAAGATGTAAGTTGTTCTTTAGACCAAGACTTAAACCAAGACCAAGTAGTTCTTTAAATCAAGATGTAAGTAGTTCTTTAGACCAAGATGTAAGTAGTTCTTTATTCCAAGACATAAATAGTTATTTCAACCAAGGCATAAGTACATATTTAAACCAAGACATAAGTGGTTCTTTAAACCAAGATGTCGGATGTATATATATCTCACTTATTTTTACTAATTTTTCAAAAAGTCCAATTTGAAATGTTCCAAATTACAAAAATATACGTTGTGATGTGGCAAGTTTCCAATGCTTCGCCTTTGTTTCATATTATATTAAAAATGAAAAGACAACAAAACAAACACAAACATGCATGGTCAAAGGGACATAACCCAAGATTGGTGATACAGAAATCAAATTATCGGTCGAAGCACAGGCAATCAAAATGTACATTACAAAATTAAATAGGGAAAAGTAATTCCAGTATTTTATTAATTGAAGAAATATAATTCTATAACAGGGTTACTTAATTTTCACTAGGATTACCTGTTATATGCATAGATATACCAAATTAATTCACTGGAAGTGCATATACGCATTTTTTTTAAGTCAATAATATATTTGCTTACGTACTACGGTCACATGGGTGCCCTTCTAATCAAATTGCTGCTAATTTGAAATTTAAGAAATAGAATTTTACATAATTACTGATCAGATTTCACTCAGATTGTCTAGTATATGTATGCTAATTCAAATTATGACACTGAAGGCGTTTACATTCCATCCATAAATGTTGACTAACACCTCTGACATATTTCCGCCATAATGTTGACCTTCCACTAAGGTCAATCGGAAGTACAGGGGAACTGTGTGTGTGTAATAAAGTGGCAAAAACCTAAACCAATCCCCTTTTATATTTTCAGGGTTGCGGAGAGGCCTTATCCAACTTCTTCTCAAAATACATTTTCGTCATATTGGGAATTGCCATAGCAACATTCGTCATAGAGGTGAGTTGATCCTATTTCATTGTTCTATTTACAAGGCTATTTCACAGGTTTGTTTACATATTTCATGGTCAAACATATTTTTACATGAAAGTATGTTTTTAAAAAATAATTTAAAACAATATTTATTTGAAAACATCCGAGATGCATGAACAGCCAATTTAATGGCTATCTGAAGATGTATGTACATTTGATGTGTCTACACAAGTATATTTGGTAACCAGCTACATTTTCCGCATATCCCACTCACTGGTTTTCAATATTTTCACATTTTATTATTTTTTAATGTTTATAGCTACATATTGGTACCAATAGTCGTGAAAGCTGATAAGCCGTGATATGAGCAAACTAATCTTAAATGCCAATTTCTGGCAGGTTATATTTTTCCACATAATTATTTTTCCACATAACTATTTCTCCACATAATTATTTTCCCACATACTAATGATTATTTCTCAATTATCTCTCCATATTATAATTTTTCCATATAATTATTTCTACACATAATTATCTGTACACATAATTATTTATCTGTCCACATAATTATTTATCTGTCCAAATAATTATTTATCCACATGCATTTTTTTTACAGTAATTTTTTACAGTAATTATTTCTCCACGTGTTTCTCATCTCGCAGATTATTTGCCTGATCCTGGTGTCGTGCCTTCTGAAGGTGCTAAACAATCTCTACATACCCCAGCCGGAGGAGATAGTCTACGACATGGCACACAATCAAGAGAAATCTCCGTACCCGTCGCGGGGAGACTACCGCGACCACTACAGATAGGCCAACCTAGTCGCACCAGTCACCGTGACTTGGAATTACAGAGAGACTCGCTCATTCACTCATTGGACTTTGTTTCACTCATCCTATTTTCACCTCTGACTGAATATGAAATCTGTTGTTCAAGGCAGCCATACTTATGCCCATCAGGGGAGGTAACTCATCCACGGGCAAGGGAGACAACTCTTCCGCTGGCCCTAAAACGAATGGGACCATCATGTACATGTTTCAGCAGATAGAATACCGGTGTAGACTACTGTATGTATGTGCAGTAGTCTCTATTAACAAGACCAGTGCAATGCCAATATTTCATTGTGAAATATTCTTTGTTGGTATTTGCGTCATGGATTTTAATTCTAGCGCAGTATCCTGCTGCAGTTTGGCGATTTTTGTATTGCTCAAATGTTAGGGAGTCATACGATTTTAGACACAAAGCGAAAGAAATGACGTGATTAAACACAAGGAAATGATTTGTGTGTTTGAAACTGGTATTGCATAGGACTGTACAATATTTTATTCTTCATAGTAATCATCCAACATGGTAGCATATGAATAGTACCTTCCTGGTAGCAGTATCGATGGTAGCGCAGGACTAGCTTCTTTTTTTAACCCTCTCCATGCTGAAGGCAACCGGAGATGCCCCAAAGAGCTGTGCCTAATCCAGCAGGGGGAGGGTTAAGGGATAAACTTTCCCCGGGTGTGAATGACAGAATATAGTTCATTTACAAAATTAATGTAGGATGAATAAATGTTTTTGTTTTTTTTTATATATTCTGCTATATTTCATACATTTTAATATTTCCAGTTTCAAATATATTGGTCAGATTTTAAGAAATGGATAATACTCATTTCATTGAACTTTGGCTTTATCTTATTGTGTACAGTAATGGTCGGCATTTAGCCTGCCTATAATGCTCAAATGTAACTGATTTGTAGAGTTCATATCATTAGTTAGTTGTTTTTATCGTAAAATTCTCCCTTAAGGATATTTTTGTACACCAGGTAAAGAAATATGCTCAATATTAAACTTTTTTTTCTGAAAGATTTTAGGATTGAAGCTGCTTTTTTTTTTTTTTTAAATATCTATATGAATAGCTTTTGTATGGTTTGTTGTGAGATATTTTTTATTGAATGTTTGTTGAAATATCTACTCCAGGAGCTCCATGGTGGATGTTTGTAGAATTTTATATCTGCTTTTAGTCCAAACGCAAGACATTTCATTAAGACGATCGTAAGAATTTAAGATATTTTCTGCTGGATAAGATCACCTGTCATTGCGGTCAAGAGACTGTAACAGTTGTGCAGCCATGACTACACATTTTTGTTCAATTTAACATATTTCTGAGTCAATCAGAAATCATGTTGCCAGGTCATGTTGCACAAATAAGTTTGATTTTTAACTTTAACGTTGTTGGATCGAGTCTTGCAGCATTAACTCTCTCCATGCTGGAGGCAACTGCAGATGCCCTAAAGAGCAGTGTATATGTCAAATCTAGCAGGGAGAGGGTTAATAGTTACGAGTCATGATTACAATTTGATGTTGCAGGGTTTGTGCAATATACCCCCAAATGGTTGCTTCTTTTTATCTTGTTAAATGTCTATTGTTAATTAAGAAAGCAAGCTGTTTAATGCTTCAATTAATTAAAATCTTTTGATATAATTATAATTTCTATAAAAGAATAGATGTCTAGCAGTTAAGGTTTGAATGATATTTGTCTATATACTACTTTGAACTTGCGTCATTATATATTGTGTAATCAAAATTTTCAACACTGATGAGATGTCCTCGGCTTCATGCATTATTTTATTATTATTTTAAAAATTATTATTATTATTTTTGTTATGCATGCTACGCTTGATGTTTCATGTGAACGACTTTGATGATGTTAAGAATTGGTTGATCACTGCAAATAAATTTGTAATTTTCACTCGTGAGCTAGATATGTGTAGCCAAATGATGATTTTGCCTTATACTAGTAGTTATTTAGGTACAAAGTATCAGACATGGCAACAAAACGATTGTGATTTCAGCGGGAAAACAAGCCCGGGGTCCGGGGCCCAAGCCACGTCCAGTGCAAATAAATCGACCCATGGACGAAATAAATCGGCGAATTTCCATGCCTAGATATGAGAATCAGAAATTACAGTGAATGGTTCATTCAATGGTTCATTCACTGTAATTTCTGATTCCCATATCTTCCGTCTTTTATCCATGCTTATTTTGTGTCTGTGTGAATTGCAACACATGAAAGGCTGTACTTTACACCGCCTTTACTTTAATACCAACGCCACACTTTCTCTGCTCACTTGACGATTTGTATCAAATTGTCCAGTCAAAAACAATCATTTCACTTCTTTCTTCTTACCCCAGGAAACTCATTGTACTGATTGGCTATTTTTCTATTCAGATGTATGTGTTGTCACAACCATGGTTCTGTTTCTTAACCCGTTCGGTCGGTCCATCTTGACCCTGTTCTGCAAGGTCATCTTGACCTGTTCGGTTAGATCATCTTGAGATGTTCAGTCTAGTCTCGGTCTGTGCATGGGGAGGGGGCCACAAAGCCATGCTAATCTTTATGAACATTATGGTCTTTTATATATTAAATCTTGATAGCCTTTCAACAAGGGAATGGTAATCTAGGCTTTGTGTGCTACCCAGGGATCAGAGACGGGGCTTACGATGTACAAATTCCATACTAGTATATCCACTAATCATAGTCGGTGTCAGACATGATGCGAGGCAATTTTCTCTTCTTTTTTACCACTTTTGTAAAAAGGCATTATTTTTACAAAAATTAAGAATATTAAACATGGCAAGTTGGGGATGGATCCTCCATATGTCTTTGACAATTACTATATTAATCAGTGCTGTATATTTGACCACAGTGTTGCCAGTTGGAGTGATATTGCTTCAAATTGAGGATATCTGAGTATTCCTATTTGGAATTTATTATTGTAGTATTAGTACATTGACGAAACCCCAAAAGACTACATCTAAAAGCGGGTACTCCACAGAAAGATAGACCAAACTCCAAAGGGGAATAATTCAGCCTCAAGGGGAGATAATCCAAACCACCCTTTTCAGTGACTTGTCTATATAGATCTTTGTACGAGCTATGGGGGAGCATTAATTGTTCGTATCATGTGTAACTGGAAGCTTTTGAGTAATATTACTTTGCTTTTGTTAACAACATCTATTGCTTTCAATATGTTTGTGATGAAAATCCTAAATTTGAAACTTTAATACAGACACTGAAACTTTTCATATTTGATCATGCAACATTTAGAATATTGCATTGGACCAAATCCTAAATTTGTGGTTTAAAAAAAAACGTAATGTCTCCAATTCTTTCCGAGAGATGAAAATATTGAAAACAAGTCGATGGACACCATTCAAAGTCTGCTAACATCATTCCATTCATATTCTTATTTTTTTCTGTGTTAAAAAAAATAAATAATTTTTCTTTGTATTCTGCTATTTGTTATATACTTGACTGTACATATCTACAATGCTTTTATGATGTTCTCCTGTCTGCGAAACACACTCATTATAGTAGTTAAACCTTCTAGTTCCAGAGCATCTCCATATTGAGGTTATAATTCAAAACCTTATTAAAGTTAGTGTGGGCATTATTTTATATAATTGATAATAAACGCACAAAGTAAATAATTTGGATAGTTTGACATCATTGTGATATGTAATAAAATATTCTTATGTATATTTAAATAATGAAAAGATTTCAGGTTACAGAAACCCAGAATCGAATTGACTGGGTACAGAAACCCAGAAACGGATGACTGCAATTAGTTTTAAAAGATCTGTCATTCAGCAATGATTTTATAATAATTAATAATATAAAAAAAATTTACAAAAATGTTTTTATAATATTTATAATGCACATAACCTAAGATTGTTTGAGGCGCTACGTTAAAATATATTTGTAAAAACACACAAAATTACACAATCGTAGGGTGAGGAGATACAGTAATAGGCTTTACCATATATATTCTAAAATTGAGAACTTCTATTCTACTGTTAGTGGGTTTTAACTGATATATAGTGTCTCATGTTGTATACCTCTAAATGCTTTTGCATATAAGCATTCTTCATATGATCATTTTATTATCAGTCAATCAAGAACTACCATGATGTGTTATACCGTGTACATTTTTTATACAATTTTTATATATTCGTGCATTAACGATCCTATCGTATATATTAATTACTTCTCTGCTTTCGAAATTGAAATTTATCTACCGAGTAAAATGTTGCAAACAAAATCCTGAAATATTTCTTCCAATCCTAATTATAACATCGGACACTGAGAGCGTGAAAAAGAATCTATCAGTCTTGATTGGAATCTTGAAATGTGAATTAATTTGTAGAAAGATAATGTGCATTTGAAATGAATCTATACAAATATTTTAATATTTCGGGACCAGAATAAATTCACAATTAAAAAAAAAATATCGATGGTATTTCCTATTAACAACTGAGCCACTTTCGTTTTAATGCATAAGATGTGTATTTATTTATGTGTGAAAAGTATTTGATATGATTGAATGTTAGTGGTGTAAATTGTTTCGGTAGAATAAAAATTCCTATGTTCTGATTTCCGTCATTTATTTTAGTTACCATATCCGGGCAGAAGAATATGGTGGAACAATACAGCCACATCTTGTGTCGTGGTGATAGATCTATGCCATCAGCCTGTCATAAAGCGCCGTATGCATGATGGAACAACAGTGAAATTTATAAAAAATCAACCATCATAAAAGCTGCATTACCATAAGACTGAATATTTCACTGACAGATATCTTTACAGATATTCACCCTGTCTGAGGTGATCTTGTGATGTAAAGACAGTAACATTGTTAGATATTAAAGAACAGCTAAGCGACACTTTCGTGTAAATCGTGCAATAGTGAGAAACTATTCAGGGGCGAGTCCATTCTGGGGATGGGGATGCAGTGAAGATATTGAATCTTCAACGATGTTCTTTATTTACATGATGGCAATGTGTGCGGTCCAAGATAAATGCATCTTCCGACTGTCATACTCACAGGGTATCCTCCCATTTGTTACACACCTTATAACAATATGGGTCATGGTTGAATGCACCGTTAATCTAATGCCATGCATACCTAGGATATTGTAATGGAATCACCCCTGTTGAAAAATAACTCCACCCTGACGATATTGACACAATGAAGAATTTGAATCCTTTTACTGATGACCTTTTATTTACATCATAGCATGTATATCCAAGGAGTTCTATTCTACATGGCGAACATGCATAACATAGGTGTCTATTCCTACTTCTGCATATTATATATTATAGATATATACAACTGATTCTCATCTCAACATGTACAGTAAAAAAGGGACGTAAGCCGTCTGCCTTAATGTAGCTCAAAGACTTTTCTATCGGAAAAACTCGGCTTATATCGGGAAAACTCGGCTTATTTCCGACTTTCACAGCAAATATTCCCAATTCACTTCAGTGTCATGATCATTGGAATGCACGAGCCTGTCGGGGAAATCATTACTGTAAATGTTCGCTTTTGTAATACATGTACAAATATTAACTATAATAACAAATTGGCTACCGGAGTGGAGGTGATGTAATTTCAAGCCAGTGATATACATTTCTATATAATATGTCGTCAATGAGTATGCTTACATTTCTGGGTTTTTTTCAAAATATCACTACATATAACCAAAAAAAATGATTTTTAGCATTTTTTGCTTTGTTTTAACGGCATACACTCATGGTTTGTTGACATACTTTCATTGTCAAACATAATTTTACCTGAAAGTGTGTACATTTGATAAAAACTGTGAGATGAAAAATACAAAAATACAATAAAACATTAAAAAATATTGAAAACCAGTGGCACATGCAATAAATGTACCTATTGTCCAATATACTTGTGTAGACAAATCAAATGTACATATTTCAGCTAATATACGTTTGACCATGAAATATGTCAACAAGCCTTAAAAAGAATTTATTAAAACTAAATAATGGCAGGCTTCAAGTGCCTGTGAATAGATTAGCCCTACAAATGTGTTTAAAAATAACACAGAACATAGTATACCCAGAATACATGAATGTTTATTTTACATCAAAATATATTGCAACAGTATAATCAACAGTTTAATCAACAATTAGGACAAGTAATTTAGAAATACACAACGAAGAATTTACAATGTAAAATATTCATTCCCATTGTTCAGTAGAAAAACATTCATAAAATCATTAGCGTTGTTAGCGCAGTCAGTAGCGTACATGGATTAATTCTATTGAGTGATTCTGTGGCTGTGGGTTCGAATCCCATGCAAGGCAAATATATTTACAAAACATCTCAAGTGAAAGTAGTCCCAAAATGTTCCATTTTCACTGCTTTATATGCTGTATAATGCTAATATCTGGACAATATATGGATTTTTGAGAAAATAAAGTCCGTCTAGTAAATAGAGAATCATTATGTCATCGGAAATATATATAGCTATATTAATTTAAGCACACATAAAATATCAGCAACCTTTACATTTTCAACATTCAACATCAAACGCGATACCTCCTGCGTAATACGTCGGATATTTTTGTTGATCAAGTGATATTATTCATGTGCACGTTCTAACTTGCACATCGACGTGGGCAAACCTGTCAAAACCTCCTCTGTTGGGTTCGATGTCACAATGAAATATGAATTAGAGCGTTTAAAAATATCATGAAATTGTAAACACAGTTTATCCAACATATTATATGCAATAATTCTAGCGATTTGATTGGTTGAGAGGTGTTAAAACGTCATACATCCTGGTTTGGCCGTAGGTGACGCCATGAATGACTGACATCATTGTGGCTGCTATCAACTTATAGGCAATGTTTCAAAGACATTCGGCATTAATATTCGCAAATTCGCTTTCTTAAAATTAGGTTTATTGCAATATTGGATAAATTCATTACCAGCATGATTTCTGGGGCATAAAGGTTTTTCCAAGCTTTGATCTCGGGGTATACGAGAAATATCAGTTTGTAAAAACCAGCACATCCGGAAATCACGCTGGTAACTTATAATAATACCAACCTGCTACGTATACCAAATACCGTGTAACAGAACCCAAAGATTCATAGGTGTAGGGAGCCTAATTAAAATGAGGTATCGCCCATGACAACAGACTTACTGTACTAGTTCTCTATCTGTTCTAAATATGGCAACATTGTTCTGTTCTAAATATAGACTGGGTCTTTTTTTTTTTTTTACGCGTACCGCCATTTATATTGTGAGCAGTGTCACACAATTAAAGAATTATGGGACATTTGAGGTAATTCGCAGCATATAAGTGACACCAGTTCCATAATATCAGAAAGGTAGGTATATTTAATTAGGAAAAACATTTCTAGAAAATAACAAATGTGGAATAACAATAATCAAATTTGTTTAAGTGGCAAGATCATCTTTGGTCAAAGATCAAAGGTCACTAAATGTGTTATTAATGTGTTCTCGTACAACTAATTTTCCATAACAGAATTAATAAGCAATTATCTATATTTTAGTGTTCAACAGTCAAAGCAAAAAATATATTGCTGTAAATTATTCATTTTGAGATTTTCCCTGATGCATGATCATTGCTTTTCTGGATTTTCTGGCTCTTCATTCATTCATTACTGAATGAATTAATGAATTAGTGCTTTACGTCGCATCAGGAATATTTCACCCATACGCGACAACTACAATGTTATTTTACAAAATAACTACTCAATAGACATGCAAGGAAATAACACAAGCATGGAAAACTATGTCAAAATCTTAAGAGTAAAATATAAGTGGAGATGTAGAACATTGTCAAATAGACGATAATGATAGCACAATCTGTGATTAAAACATTTCACAAAGTTGAATTTCCTTAAAAAAGGATAAAATATGGTACCCAGGAACCTGGGTGTATAAATGTTTGAGATTAGGCGAAGAATAAAACTTGACACGCTGAGTTGCAAAGTCCACACTGTAAAGTGAGATACCTGATTACGAGGTCTTCATGAAGAAGTAATTTTAACCCCTTAAAATATACAGTAAACTGTCTGGTATCAGTATGCATTGAATGATTGAAAAACCTACGATGTCGATGCATTTGTGTTTTCGTATATCGCACCATCGAGCTTCCCATACGCATTTTCATTGAGTTCCACGTCTTGCAGTCCGTCGTACACGTGGTCAGTGGCAGCTGAAACATTTGTAACGTAATGAACTTAATATGTATGTATCAAACATAAATTGTGACTGAACAAATTTTTTTTTTTTTTTTTAAAGGAGCATAAAGCAGGCCACATGTAGAAAGGTCATAAACACATTTGCATAGGATCACGTGTATTTTATCTGGTGTTTTTTTGCATAAAACACTGGTTGACAGAGAACATTAAATACAAGCAAGATAAATCATGTATTTCGTAATTATATATGTTCTGTTCACTTAATCATATATTATACTAGATATCAGACTAAATATTATTATGGATCGGCATACAACAGTGATGTAATGAAAATACCTGTTTCTTCGTCCGTTGCTGTGGAAAGTACCCTGTGAAATGCAATAATGATAGTTGATTATTTCCAAGCTCATCATATATAGTATGTTGAAATGCTACCGAATACTCTCTCTCTTCTTTCTCTCTCTTTCTCCCTCTCTCTTTCTCTCTCTCTCTTTTTCTCTCTCCCTCTCTCAATGTATTAATTGCACTAATTCTAGATATCAAAGGTTCAATATATTAGTTTGACACAGTTACAGTAATGCAATTACACGAGTGACATTGAAGAGAAATGTGATTGAATTTTACAACCTGACTTCAATGGTGTCTGCCTGTCCTGAAACAGATATCAATAATGATTTAAATTCCAGAACAGTTTATGAGACTTTTCTTTTCGCCATTTCATGGATTTAAATGATGAGTTCATATTTCAAAATAATCACAATCTAAGATTTCATGTTTTTTTGGTCATGACCCAGAAGACATGACATGTGTACAATCTTCTTAAAATATATTTGCTTATTACTAGTGCTAACAACGTCAAATACCGTAATACAACAATAAATACTAAATATAGTGCTACTGCACATGCACACCTGCAGATTTCGGTTTGGCGACAATTAGTCGACGTTGGTAGATGATGATGATGGCAAAGACGATGATGACGGGAAGACATAGTCCCAGACTAGTACCGACTGTCAGATCAACTGACGGCTGAGATTCAAAGTCTGGACTCTCTGGAAGATATATCAAAGACAAAAGTTCACCAACGTTTTTAAATTTTTTGTCGATGGCCAATGGCAGATGTAATAATGTTAAGCCGTGAACTAGTCCAGATATCTAGATGTATGTGCTCATCACATACAGCCGGCTCCATGGTGTAATGGATAGAGCGTGGGCTCGGAGGACGGAATGTCGCGGGTGGGGATGGTACTTGTTGTTCCCCTGCTTGGCTCTCAGCATTAAAGGGGTAAAGCAAGCACTGGTCGGCTTGGAGTCGGTATACTGTGTCTCGGTGGGGTATTCATGTTCTATCATGTTCTATCGTGTTCTATAAAACTAAAACTGGTAGAAATCCAGACTAGTACAATGAGCCGTGAACACATTTTGAAAGTCGCTTTAAACCCCAAATCAACCAACCAATCATCACATACAGAATAATACTCAACTTACAAATTATTGGCTTAATTAGTTAATTATGCCTTTTTAAACAGGTATAAAAATAGCATCCTTACCTACAATATTAAGTTGTATGTTGACACTGTAATCTGAACTAAAAGCAGAACACCGAAATTGGCGTAGATTGTCGTTTTCCTGGACAACATGCAGCAATGAAGAAAATCCTGTAAATCCGCAAGGCTTGGATGACTCAACAATGTTACTGTTGCCAGTGGTGTTTCTGTTACTACAGGCAGTGGGCATCGGGGTGCTGTATCTGATGTTGTCTATGATTGGGTACGGCTGCCACTGCTTGGTGTCACTGCTTCCTGATGTCATGTCCCACTTCCAGACTGTGTCAGGCTTGCTCGCGTCAACGTGGTTACCTAGGTTACCTGCACAGGAGAGCTCTACCAGTTGTCCAGGAATGTAATGTTCGTTCGGTGGACGTACAGCCATTGTGATGTTCCATGGATGTGCTACAAGACAGTGAAACTCCAATATTATCATGGTACGCAGCATTGCCTATCAGAATGTATAAGTGCATAAGCAGAACCTTTGAAATACCATTGTGTGTGTATCAGGATATTCTCTGAAAGATATATATATATATATATATATATATCTAGTGCAAAATCAAAATTATGAATTGAAACAAATATTTGTATAGTGTTGTTGGTTTTAGAATTACATATACATCATTGATAATAAATCTAGTTGACCAAGAAAATCATCCCAGTATATATACACCTCATCATAAGTTAAGCGCCACCAAAATCACATCACATTTTCTGTGGGGATGTTTGGGACATCCTGG
>JAUTBT010072654.1:0-13551 GCA_032361225.1 Lepetodrilus schrolli
TATATGTTTCTGTGTTTCTATGTACACACACACACACACACACACACACACACACACACACACACACACACACACACACACACACACACACAGTGATCTGTTTGATATCGTTAGTACACATGGGTTATTGCGGCAGCTCTTTCTCGTCTTGGTTTAACTCCCGTTTCTCTATCTACCGTATGCACAGAAGGCCAAACTTGCTCAATTATACCCGTCTTCTCTTCTTTCTTCATTGAACCAGAACCGCCACTAATTAACATTTTAATTCGCAAATGGGCGAAATAATATCGCAGCGGCGTTAAATTACAAATCAAATTTTAACACAACACTAAACATTGTTCATGCACGGACGATATCGACGTTACTTGCATTGCTCCATTAAGAACATTTTAATGATTCAACAACAATAGCAATTAATAATATTCCACATTTTCAGGTGTTTAAAATCTGTTAACCTATGCGTTCTATGCCAGAGAAGGTAAGTGTAAAACACATTTGACTGTCAGCAGCCTCTCGATTTCACAATCTGAAGCCATATATTCCCAGTTTTCCGATCTGTTGGTATTCTTTGTTCTTGAAGTGTGTTGTTATAGTAGATTGAATATTGGTGATAGTGGTTTAGTTGGTGGTAGTGTTATTCGCCACTGCCTTAGACTATAATACATATTATGTATTGTAGACGCTTGAAAGGTCCATTTGAAGACGTTTGCGACGTTTGTGAGAAATTGATTTCTCAAGTTGGTAACTAATTAAAGAATAACGAAAGATTTTTATTATTGGGTAGTTGTGATACCATATTTTAAGTAATCTTCAGATATATACTCATTCGTTGAACCAACGTATGCAATCATATTATCTTTATTGTTTGTATTTCAATTTCGTCTACATGTAAGTGTAAGCCGACGACCAGTAGTCAATACGAACAGGTGTTAATATCACTTAAATGGTAAGATTAATCCCATCAAGTTAAACCGTTCACGATCCCATTTCTAGATTTGCACATGAATGCTTTTTATCAATATAACACCTTTGGCCGGGAAAATGGGAGTTATACCGAATTGATAGTCGCAATCTACATGTGCATGTATACCACGTTATAGGAAACACTAAGCTTGAATAGTACATGTCGATAATAAACATTGGGCCGTAAAATGCACACTCTAAGGATTCTAAGTGGCCATCGTATTAGCCAATCGACGTTCGTGGATTAGAATATTCGGACCTATATTGACGAGCTGTATACTACTACAGACTATACACACGATGTATGTGTGGTCGGTGGCGACCGCTCGACTAACTCTTCGCGACAGGTTCCATAAATACGAATTTCTATTTATGCAGACACGTTAAAACACTAAAAGCTAATCTAATATAACCCTTGTTTTGTTTCTAAGTACACAGTTACTTTAAACCATATTGGATATTCATGGTTACACACGCGCGCACACACACACGCGCGCGTAAGCGCACACATATACACATGCACACTCCACCCCTCCACACACATTCCTGGATGTACAAACACGCGTGCACACACATACACACACGCGCGCACCACCACCCCACCCCTCCACCCCCCATCACCCCAACACATTTAACCGGGGAGATTCCGAGGGTCTTAGCACGCGCCATGCGAATGTTTGACTGGGGGTGCTGTATACTGAACGACTGGTTTTCGTATATTGCTGCTGTTGATTTGTAGGATCGACGTCAGAACGTAAAACATCACTGACGTCAGTGCATTTAGGCTACAGAGGTGTGCCCGACACTCTCCAACTTTTTTTTAAAAACCTACAAGTTCATTGACACAGAAACGAATCATCAGCAGCTGTAGACACTCGTCAGTAATACCAGGAAGTAGTTTGATCCACATCACATACGAAATATAATATTTTTAAAATTGTAATTAATTAATTTTTTTTACAACTTTTACCAATGTGGATGTCAGTAGGACTTAGAATGCATCTCGTGGCGGTATTTCTGCTGGGAACGGTTCAATATGGAGACGCGGTGAAAGTGTTCGTTGTGGCCCCTCGAATGACCAATATGGTCAAGAACCTGGCGGAGTCTTGCATGAAGATGGTGAAGGCACAGGATCTGATGTTCCTGAAAGCAGGTAAACAAACCATCACTAGAAGAGCGACCATTACCCTTATAATGTCTGTAAATTACATAGTATGTACATGGCGTATGCCCCAGCGCTTTGCGCATTTACCTAGTGTGGAGTTTGGCGCTTCATTATTATTATTATTATTATTATTATTATTATTATTAGTAGTAGTAGTAGTATTAAAAGGATCGTGATGCCCCACAACAGTGGGTAAATACATAACCAATTACACTTGAAGCGCATTTGACAGTTAATTCTTTTTAAAATTCATTTTTTAAACACATTAAATCTGGTTCCCCTCTATCGGAGGGGACAGGTAGGCTATAATAATCCTAAACGTGTTTCTAATTTACTGTAAGTTTGGTTGTTTCTTAACCTGATATTTATATCATTTTATATATTTACGATAACAATCAAGGTTCTCATGTACAAAACGGCGCTACTCTGAGGTACTCTTGAACTCCAACCTTAGCCAGAGACTACATCACTATTACTGTCGTAGTTAAGGTCACGGTATCGATGCGCCATTTCGTAAAGGAGAGCTGAGAGCATTAATGGCTAAAAAAAAAGAAGCAATCTCAAGTACACAAAGAACTGTAATCAAACAAAAACTCTATATACATCTATAATAACTGTTATTCAGTATTCGAAATTCGAAATAGAATAGTAATCAATACGATAAATAAATAAAAGTTGAGTAGATATATATGACACTACGATGGAGCTCCTAACTATGACCCATTTTATCAGCTCCTAAGTTAGATCTCGATTTAAGAAGGGATAAGAGTAGTGACGTCGTCGTGAAGCTATTGTTACGAGGTGAAAACCTTTAGGACTGGTTTAGGAGCTCCTAAATAGCTGGGAGGCCGTCGTGAAACGGGGGCCAGGAAGTGAACATCCATACATATAGCATCGATGGTTATTTCATCTTCAGGTGTTGATACGATGGACGTTACTTCCACCCGGGGCATGAAGACAGTGTTTACTGCAACCAAGCATGAAGCGAAAGAAATAGGGGACGAACGACGAGCACATAACATGCTACTGGACGAGTTGTCAAATTTGTGAGTATAACACACACGCACACGCACGCATACACACACGCGTACACACATACAAACACTATATGTGACATCAGTGAATCGTTATTTTCGTACCTTTTGAGAATATCGTATACTGCCTATGTCTTTTTTTACCCTTTATAGCATGAATCCATTGACAATGCACTGCACGAGCATCAACCTAGCAATTTATAAATTCCTTCCCAGGCAGCTCTATTGGCCGTTATAAATATATTGAATGTTATGAATCGTTAACATTGTGTTCCTGTCGTCAGATTTCGTGTTGAAAAGATTCGGATGGCCAGAGCTCTCCACAGCTTCGTCAACAGAACACAGGTCAAGGTCAGAGGTCTGGGATCTAACGATGACCTTTGCGACGACTTCAATAACATCCGGTGTAACAGATCAGCTAGATACAGAACTACTGACGGTAGCTGCAATAACTTCAGAAAGCCTTCTTGGGGACGAGCCTTTATACCCATGAGAAGATTCCAGGAACCTCAATATGATGATGGCAAGAAATGATTATTATAATCGAGACACTTGCTTGACAAGTTGGTGTTTCCAGTTTTGAAAACTAAACTTTTATCATTTATAATTTTGACCGTGAAGTTACTACAATTGTCTTTTGAGATTATTCTGGAAGTACATGTATTATTTAGTTTTAGGCTAAAACAAGCATATAAAATCAAGAAAGCATATTATAATCTTCATATTCTAAAGATGAAAATACTGATTTATCATAATATAATTCTCGAAGTATAAGTTAGTTTTAAGCTAAAACAAGCTTATACAATGAAGAAGAATGCATATTATATCGTCATATTCTAAAAATGAAATATAATAATTTATCATAATATAATTCCTGAAGTAATTTTTATGATTGAAATCATCAATAGAAACAAATAATAATTCTTTTTTTTCCAACAAGATAAATGCGAGGAAACAAATGTAACAGTATATGGATCTATCACAAATCTAATTAAAATCAGATCTTGTTTTCTTCCTTAAACATTTTGACATTCTTTTGGAAACGAAAATAGCGAGAGTACAAATATCTGAGCGTCAGTTTCATGTCTCAATTTAATGAGATTCCTCCATCATAGTATATATGTTAGCAATATTTAGGAAATTAGGATAAAAAAGTCTTCATACAAACCAACTGGGTCTGTGTAGGTATATCTGTTCCTCGGATCAGATCTCGAGATGGTGGCCCGCTCCCCAGTTCCAGAGAGGTCAGTTTGACGGTACACGCTACAGACGAAGACGTGGCCAAAGAAGGTGGCATAGTTCACATGCTGATGCAGTGGGGGCAGTTTCTGGACCACGACATAACCAGTACGCCCGTGCAGTCAGGTAGGTGCTGTGGTCTTCATCGTCAGCAAGCAAAAGTGCATGCAACATTCAATGCAGTTGCATTTCGTATAATCGTTGATAATCCTGAATACGTATGGAGGACTTAACGTTTCCTCCCTAAGCTGCCACGTTGCATTCCTATTTACATGAACAGGTGCCCGTTCTAGGGAATAATCGAACGTTACGAGAGTCGTAACTCCTGTACGTTAGCATGGACTTGCTAATGAGTTACGACTCTCGTTGCGCTACGATTGTTCTGTAGAACGGGAGCCAGGACTGCAATACTCGTAATTCTTCTTCTGCCTAATGAGTTGATGGTAGTCAACAGGTCTGCGTTTCACGAAATGTTCGCACTAGTCCGGGCCTTAAATCAGGGTGTACGCCATTCTTCTACTATAACACGACTTGACGTAAATTGACTACCGGTATGACCCTTTCGATACGATCCGGTACGAAACGCAGACCAGAAGCATGCATAGTCACCTTTCCAAGACAAGCCACAATTCTTATCCATTATTTTGCTGTTGGTCAACTAGACTAACAGTTGTTTTTGTCACCCAAATAATACTTTCGGTGAAATTGTTGATGCCGACATTTTGTTGTTGAAAAGTAAAGACTAATTGATGCATATGATCCATCCACCAATACATAGACACTGCAAAGAGCCTTTGACAAGGCATGCAATTTTTGGCGAGGCCATTGGTGCCATCACAGTGAATCGGGTATAACATCTGATTAGACAAAGCATTTCGTCTCCATAGTGCAACTGCAATTCGCTAATAATATAACATGAATATAGTAAAGTGCAATTGAAAGTATAGACGTCTCGGTTCCAAGACTAGCATCCGGGTGTTCTAGTACAGCAAATACTAGAAGTAGCATCCGGTGTATAGACTCTGTCTCTAAAGATGATATACCAACGCACAGCCATATGATGTTTGAATGTCTTCTCTGGTTTTCTACACACAGGTGTTGATGGTTCTAGTGTAGGCTGTTGCATGGAGGATATCAGCGAAACCAGCAGGTCACAGATAGACATGTCTCCCGAAGACAGGTATTGTCATAATGTTAGTCAAGACAGTATTCTGCCCTACGTTTCACGAAATGTTTGTACCTGTAGTCCAGGTGTAAATCAAGGCATACGTCATTTCCTGCTATAGTAAAAATATGACGCATGGACTCATTTAGGCCAGGATAACAGTATGACGGTTTCGTGAAACGCTGGCCATTACACCATTTCATGAAGTTCGTCGATAAGGTCGTACCGGAAGTGCATCACAGGTGTATAATGATCCATTGTTAAAAGATAATATACCAAAGGAACCACACTAATTTACATTGTATTCCAAATCTAATTCATGTTAGAAAAAGTATTCCCGTCGATATTTGAACGGGATTGTGATGTGGATTACATACAATCCCACTTATCTGTTTTCGTTATCAAAAGAAAACAATTGACAATACAACTGTTGTCGTTTAATAAATGAATGACATTGTACGTCCACGGTTGGGATGTGGCATACATTTACCAACGTGATGTCAGATTCATATTGATATTATCATAAACGTTTTAACCCTGCGTTACAGAGACATATGTTTTCCAATCCGGCTTCCACAAAATGACCCAAAATTTCGACCCAAAAGATGCATGAATTTTGTGAGATCCGTTCAGGTATCTAATACGGAATGCTCTTCAGGTGAGTGGAATTGCGTATTAATTCGTTTTTTGAATTGTACACACCAGCACAAGCTTCTGCAAGGGTGTGTGTTATTCACAAATGAGACAATTCGTTCATACACATACACACAAACACACACACTGACACACATACACACACTGACAAAGACACAGACAGACTGATAGACACAAACATATACACTCACACACATATACACGCACACACACACTGACAAAGACACAGACACACTGATAGACACAAACATACACACACACGCAGGCACTGACATATACACATATGCTCTCTCTCTCTCACTCTCTCTCTGTGTGACACACACACGCATACACACACACACACACACACACACACACAAACAAACACACATTTCCCACTCAATAATGCCCACCATTAAAATACTATGAAAAAAATCGATGAAATGTATCATTATATGTCTTGAAAAGTATGAACCATACAGTCGGACACAGATATTTTCCACAATAAATCTGAGTTCAATTCTCTGCATCAGCTCCAGTGGAACAAATGAACCAGATCACGGCATACATCGACGCCTCGGGAGTTTATGGTTCATCAGACGAAGATTTTGAGGACCTCAGGCAGCTTAGCGGAGGTGAGCATTCAGTCCCGCACCATTTACATAATTTAGTATTTACTCCGGAGATGTCATCTGACCGGAAGTTGCATCACAATCTTCACGGGAAACCACTGACAAATATGTTGACTTTCAGGGTTCCTGCGAGCGTCAAGGAATAATCTGCTGCCGGAAGACGACCAACTGACTTGTCTGAAAGCCAAGAGAACAGACTTCTGTTTCAGAGCAGGTATGTTCTGTTCCCTTTCAGTTCAGTCACGTTTAATTCCGCTCTTAGTTTAATGGGCTTCACCCACCAGTCAATGTCATAATTTCCAATAATAAGCCATGAATAAAACCAAAATTTCCTCTGGAATAATAAAGATACATTATTATTATTATTATTATTATTTATTTTTTTACGTATTATTTCCTGCGTATTACCTTACATTTTATTGAGCCAGTAATATTATTCACGTGCATGTTCTAACTTACACTTCAACATGGGCAAGCCTGTCAAATATCAGGCGATCAACTACATTATATGACGTAATAAACAGGAATTTTCGTGTTGGAATTTGAATATGGGAAAAGTAAAGGTCTCTAATGCAAGTGGTATAGCTCCGTGTGTACACATACCCATTGGAAGCAAACAATTATTAGCGTTTATTTGTTAAGGCATTTAAAATGATATTACTAAGACCACCTAAATAAGGCTATGATTGTTTTTTTTGTTTGTTATGGAATGTACCGTATTGTAATTTAAAATACCAAATCAATGCGCCTGGGATACATTCTCAATATAATCAGATCCGAAACTCATGTGCAGATATTTTGACATCCGCTGAGCAAATGCATGTCAAAATGTATAAGGAACGAAACGAAATGTAATTTAAATTAGATTGCCTGGGATCCGTCTCCTCAATATTATGTATCATTTGCGCATGCAGGTGATGGTCGAGTGAACGAGCAAATGGCTCTGGCAGCTCTACACACGGTCTGGATGAGGGAACACAACAGGATGGCTGAGGAGCTCGGCCAGTTGAACCCATCTTGGGATGACGAAAAACTGTTCCAGGAAACCAGGAAGATAGTAGGCGCCAAAATACAACATATAACTTACACAGAATTCCTTCCGGTCGTGCTCAGTGATGACTTCCGGAAGCGTTTCGATCTGGTTCCGGTTTCGAGCGGCCACCAGGACCTGTATGATGACGCCGTTGATGCCAGCATCCGGAACTCGTTCGCTTCTGCTGCGTACAGGTAGGTCACCTGAATTGTGACCGTTTAAATACGCAATATTGTCTTGGAATACTTTAAGCAACCAGATATATGGATATCCCATATAACTTGCTTATACAATGCTTATATAAATCACATGTACGTGTCTACAGAGGGATCCTTTGGATTTAAACATTTCATTGGTTACTACTAACACATGTACATGTCCCAGAAAGCATTAAATAGACTACTTCACATGAGACTACCCATATGTCGTGTAGCTTGGTCCTTCAAGGAAACAATGCAGCTATACTTACGAATATAATATTGCGGATTTATTTGTTTCTGCTAAGATAATCTAGTGTTTCTTAGAAGTCTGTAGAGATATGAAATGATGTCAAGTACTAATCAATATTCCATTTCGCACACACTTTGGTTGCAGTGTACGTAACTTCGATTTATGCTTATAGTCACGTATGTAGATACCAAATTTGATTCCAATTGCAACCAGCCGTACGTTATAAAATATTAAGTGGTATGTTACTACACATAATCTAGTTGTATTAAGTGGTATGTTAATACAACTAGATTATGTGTAGTGTAACGCGATGTTGGGTAGTTTATATCTGTGACTAGATATAAAATATTTAACAGTACTTCCATGCACGAGGTAGCCCAAGTGAAAGTCGTATCTGCAATATCTATATTAAATTCCTTCCTATCTAGGTTCGGACACTCCCTGATTCGTACAATGTTCTCACAGTTCGGGGACGGCTACCAAAAGGAACCGGAACTGCAACTGAAGTGGAGTTTCGGGAACACTTCCCTCCTGATCGACGGGAACGGCGACGGCGTCAACAAGTATCTGCGCGGTCTGGTCACCGATGCCGCCGGAAGTCCCGACGGGTTCATGAGTCCGGAGCTCACACAGCATCTGTTCGAAGATGCTGGAGGTCACAGCCTTGACCTTGCCGCTCTGAATATCCAAAGGGGTCGTGACCACGGGTTACCTAGCTACAACCAATGGCGGAAGTGGTGTAATCTTCCGGAGGCACGAACATTCAAAAGCGAATCGGGTGGCTTCGTCGATCATCAGGATGATGCCATAAGACGAATGCAGAGCGTTTACAGGTAAGTCAAATAACAAGAAAATATTACATTCTAACTCGACCCCTCTTAAGCGGAGTACATAATTTCACTCTTAGAAAGAAAATACTGCACTCAATGATATAGGAAGTTTCAACGTCGTTGGTAAGATACTGGAAACCCCGGGCGGCATTCGAACTCGACCCCTCTTATGTGAAATACATAATTTTACTATTAAAAGGAATGACATCTTGGAAGATATTACATATATGCATACATGGATATGCCCTCCACGTTGGTAAAGTACTGGAGAACCCCGGGCGGAATTCGACCTCGACATTTTCTTGTGTGGAATACATGGACACATGATTCATTTTACATCCTTTGGATATCTATTCTTTCAAATTGTTAGAACAGATATGACCGGCTAAATACGAATAGAGCAAGTACATAGAGAGTATTAACCAAGAGTCTTTAGATATCCTCTATATCCTGCACTTAGGGATAATCTTTGTATTATACATTGAGATTATCCATAAATATCTAAAAATACGAGGTTTGTTCTCATAACCTTATTTGAATTGCATTATTATTACTGGTTATTTATAGGTATATTGGTAACATTTTAATAAATTCTATATTAATTTATTTGCAAATAAAATTTGGTAAAATTCAACATATTAACTAGAAACAAATGTCAAAAACAGTGTAAATAATGTCCATGTTCAATTTTCCATTAGATGATAAAAAGAGATATTATCAATCATATATGCCCGACAATACGTTGTACATTAACATTAGTATATTATTTACCAACCAGCCAATAATTTAACTATGTCCTAATTGTTGACCTAGGCATCCAGATGACGTCGATCTCTTCGCTGGGGGTGTATCGGAGATAAGGACTAGAGGTGGACTGGTCGGCCCGACATTCGCATGCATATTGGCTCACCAGTTTAAGGCTCTGAAGGTTGGAGACAGATTCTGGTATGAGCGAGATGACCCAGTCTCTGGATTCTCCAGAGGTATACGATGATTTAAATACTACGCCCATATAAGTAAGCCTGCATATTCTAAAATAATTTAGCACAATTCGATCATAAAACGTACTTAAAAATCAAATATATAATCTTGAGATTTAAAAATGTCAACAAACGTACTGGCCCCGAGATTACGAAACGTTTTGAGTACGATTTCGTGCTCAAGCTAAAATTTTATATGGAGATTTGGGAATAAAACTATAAGTTGAGCACAAAATCGTACTAATAAAACAAGGTTTTGTAATTTGGGGGCCTGGTGTTTCTTTATAGTATACGTTAACAAATCTTATTACCTGTGCATGCTAATTCCTTTGGCAAATTCCGTAAATATTTCAGATCAGTTGGATACAATCAAGGAAACTACTCTGGCAAAGGTTCTGTGTGACAATACAGAGATCAAAGATATACAACCATCAGCGTTCCAAATGGTCAGAAATGGGTAAGAATGAAACATCTCAATTATACCATCTGTACAGTTACACAAAACCAGAAAGTTGAGACAATACAAAGTAACAGCATTGTGGTAGTACCACATTACAGAATGACAGATATCATGAGTTAAATATACGATCCATACAATAATGTGGATTTAGTTTTTGGTATGCAACTAATTATTGAAGTGATTCAGTGCTAAGGCATGCTAAGGCTAACGGTATTGCTAAATTTAGTATGTAGACTTTGACTATAATTATTTAATCCAATGCTCTTATTTCGTCAGGAACACGAGGATACGTTGTCTAGATGTAACTCAACCTTCATTGAACGCCTGGTCAGATAATCCCAAGGTCCGCGATAGGAGACCGAGAGACTTCAACGACGAAAGGAACAGCAACAACGAAAAAGACGTCACAGAGAATCTAAACAACGGAGAAATCAAAAGCAACAACGGAAACAGAGATATCAATGCCGGAAATGATGGCGGATCGGAACTCTGGTCCGAGTGGAGCGCATGCGTGGGGACGTGGAGGTTTAGAGCAAGGATCTGCCCTCCCGGGTCAGTGTGTCCCAGGAAGGTGTTCAAGAAGGGAAAGTGCAATAACTTGATCACATGGTCTCCGTGGAATTCGTGGAGCTCGTGCTCGGGCAGCACGCAGTCCAGGCACAGATCGTGCAGAGTCGGCAACAGGAATTGTCCTGGAAGACACAGTCAAGTGAGATTATGCAGGAGGACTCCGATACACGTACAAGACGGAAACTTTGGATTTACTAGTAACAAGGGGAATGGGAGAAATAATGGTTTCGATAATGGGAATGGAGATGATGGAACTGATGGAGTGAATACTGGAAGGAAATCTGATAATCCCAATGGAGACGTAAATATTAGATTTGGCGGCACCAATGGAGACGATACAAATTCAAGATTTAAGAACACTAATGGACACGATAGATTTGATGACAGAAATGTAGAAGGAACAACTGATTTTAACGGCGACAATCGAAATAATCAACGTTTTGGATTTGATGGCAAGGGTAGGGATAATATAAATGATGGGTTTAATGATGGCCAGGATATCAATACTCGATTTGACCGTAACATTGGAGATGATCGACATGATGGATTTAATTTCAACGACAGAAATGATAGAAACAATGGGATTGGTGACAGAAATAGAGATGATAGGAGTAATGGGTTTAATATTAATAACAGAGATGATAGAAATAATGGGTTTGACAATCTGAACATTGATAGAAATGATGGATTTCATAACGATAATAGAGGTGGTAGAAATAATAGATTTAATGATAATAATAGAGATAATAGAAATAATGGGTTTGACAATATGAACAGTGATAGAAATAATGGATTTAATAACGACAATAGAGATGATAGAAATAATGAATTTAATAGAAATGAGGAGAAAAATACTGGAGTTGGTAGCAACAATGGAGATAATCAAAATTCTAGATTTGATGCCAAGGACAGCGGCGATGTAAATGACGGATTCAGAGGTAATCGTCAGGAACTCAGAAACAACAATGACGCGTTTCCGTTCCCTAGTGCTAGCTGGGGTACCTGGGGTACTTGGGGTAGCTGTGAGAGAAATGCAAGCGTGCGGCGGAGGGACTGTGTGACTACAGGAGGTACAGGACAACCAAATTGCGTTGGATCACGTTCAGAGATAAGACTATGTGCACGACCTAACGTCTCGAAGTGCAATAAGAAAATAGTTTGGGCGGTTAAAGGGTTTATTTGTAAGTGAATTCTACTCTCGCTCAGGTCATTTGGTTCATGCTGAGGTTGTACGTATTGTACATACACATACATATACACAGTGCAGCCGACGAATATACACGGGCAAATCTAATTTACTGTTGGTGTAATGTATTTTTATTCTGAAATAAATTTACGGGTAGAAGTAAAATATCATGTTAATGGGTTTACGTTTTTTTTAGAACAAACATGTATGCAGAGTATGAATTACAGGATAGTGACTATTGACGATTAGAGCCGGTGTCGAGATTATTTCGTCCACCTTACGGCTTGTCAGTTTACGACAGTCCCTGAACAAACATGCAAAACACATAGCGTTGCAGTACGACTATCTCCTGATACTATGTAACCAAGGATGACACTTGTACTGCCACATGTACACTACAGACATCGATGTCCTAGTAAACACTGTACACATCATTGTCTTTTAGAATTGAACGGTATCACAGACCAAACACGCAAAACACTAATAACGTATGTAACGAATATATTAAATCTACAATCAACCAATTAATGCCAGTATATCTAAGATTATTTAACACTGTATTAAACAATGGGGTAATGCCTGAGGCTTGGCTTACAGGTTGCATAAAACCAATCTATAAAAACAAAGGAAGTCCGGGTGATCCAGGAAATTACAGAGGGATATCGCTTGTGAGTTGCTTGGGTAAAGTTTTCACAACGATTATGAGCGATAGGTTACAAAAATCCTCGGATGACGTAAACCTAATTGGTGAAGAACAAGCCAGCTTTAGACCGAATCATTCAACATCAGATCATATTTATGTCCTCAAAGCACTCATTGAAATTTATCAACACTTAAATATAAAATGATTTTGTGTTTTTATAGATTTTTCGAAGGCATTTGACACAGTATGGAGATATGGACTATGGACTAAACTGATTAAAAGTAATATAAGGTGTAAATGCTACAAAGTAATGTATAGCATGTACCAACACATTAAATCTTGTGTAAAGTACAATAATATCATGTCCCCACTATTCCCATGTGAAATAGGGGTAAGACAAGGTGAAAGTATCTCTCCATTCCTGTTTGCCATATATTTAAATGACCTTGCATCATTCTTGACTAGTAATAATCTTGATGGATTACATTCCATAAATAGCCTAATAGAAGAAAATCTTGGTGTATTAATAAAACTTTTAATCCTGCTATACGCAGATGATACTGTACTA
>JAUTBT010072676.1:0-13549 GCA_032361225.1 Lepetodrilus schrolli
TTGCGGGTTTCCTCCTCCCCTAAACTGACAAGTCGTGATATAAGTGAAAGAATCTTGAAAGCGACTTAAAACCCCAATAAAAAACAAAATCAATAAAAAATAATTATAAACATGTAGAACCTAATTTTTTTTTCTAAACACATCCAGGTATGAAGTGTAAATTAACATAATTAATATTCTTAAATTTACGATATAGTATCCAGTTTAGTGTTTTTAATATAGTATTAATACTTTGTAAATGAGGTGAAGAATTTCTTGTAAATGAGGTGAAGAATTTCTGTTGTACAATATAGAAAACTGGGTATTGTTATAATGTAAGTTTTAACAACACTACTGGTACATGTATATTTAGAGTCATTGACTGAATTCCAAGTTTGGAACACAGACATATTAAGGCACCCAATTTCCTCTCTATGATAATACATTATCAATATAGAACGTATCAGAAGAGAATTCAATGGCAAGTCTTTATGAGTCTATGAAGCTTTATCTTCCGTACTCAGCCCCTCATAAACTGCCGACAATGGTAGGACCTTTCCAATCAGCGGGGCTTTGCGGAGTTCCCTGCCCTTGCCCCGACAGATTTACCTTGTCTTCCATTCCGGATCCACGATCAATTCTCCATCTTCCGCCTTCATCGGTGTGATATTGACCCCAGTCAGATCCTGTCATTAAGCATACCTTTGGAAAGTATTGATTCCGCCCATAATTGCTTCTTCGTGGCAGTCCAGCAATGAATTCTCCGCCATTCCGATACCGCAGCAGATTACAGCGTGGACTAAACTTGACTGGAAATATTTAACAACACGAGAATGACCCAAAACGGACCGAATTATTATATTTATGACATCAAATTGTGGCTAGGATAATATTATTCCTTTATCAATTTTCTGTTAAGCATATGAGCCTTGTATTAAAAAGCGTATGAAGCAAACAGATTGTATGAACATGTTGTGCATTATAGGAGAGGAGAGGAAAGGTTTATATGAAATACCCATCAACTGCCAGTTCTTTTTCATTCATGAACGATAATATTTGTTGGAAAATTGAAGAAAGAGTTTGCTATCATTTTGAAATTAATTTGTTAGGAGAAATGATAAATTTATCTGATCAAAGAAGCTATGATTAATGACATCAGATTATTGATTTTTGTTTCTTGTGCATTTAGTGCAGCACGTGAATTCCCGTAATGTTGGCTGATGTGTTTATGCGTGGAATATTAGATGTCATTTCTCACAGTCAGTGACAGTTCATACGTCGCTCTGTTTGATGTCATTCCTCATCTCTATTAAGGCTGTCATTCATTTCTCTTGAGATTTTTTATGACAACTTTCTCCGCTGACACAGGACTTGGTTTTGTTTCAAGTCTGCTGCACATCCTTACAACTGTTAAATTAGAGGAAAATACGCTTTGTCAAATTCACAGCTTCTGCTGCATAGATCTGAAATAATTATCTCTCATGAATATGAACAATCGTTTAAATAACTGCTTCCCACTTTAAAGCTCATGACATCAAAGCCGAAGAAAAAAACAATGACCTTTTGAAATGAATGACAAAAAGACTGTATCTGACAGTGGTGACAAGTTAGCATTTGATTGGTCAATAATTGACCAATTAGAACCTTATTGCTGAGGCAAGATGAATGGTTTTGTAGACAAGAAATGAATCATGTGTGATTATGTTAAAAACTATAATATATTTTACAGGACAAGATTATTGGGGGTTTTTAAATAAAGAAAAATAAAGAAAAATATATATATAATTGGCCATTCAATCCATTTCCATGTTTAAAGGTTCTTATCTATTTTCAAAATAGCTATGGTCAGAATATTAATAATTCCATTGGTCATTGAAACTGGTTTTTACTGCATTCTCCCAGTATTTAACTGATGTCTGCAAAAAATGGGAAAAGAACCCATAGCAACTATATTTGACTCTGAGATCCACGACTTTCAAGGCACAGCAATAAACATATATGTATCATTTATACAACCATTTCACCCAAACTAGATTCAAACTCTGATCTTTCTGTATTGTAGACATACTAACCACCATACCAAACCCAAAATTCAAACCAATTCAAAACTCCACTCCAAAAATAAGCCATTGGTGGCTCAACGTGTGACCTTCAGGAACATGAATTCTTGATACAGTCTGCAGGATGCTCTCCAAGTCTCCAAGGGTATCATCACTTCCTGGCAGCTCTGTCTTATCATTTGTTATCGTTCAGCTTGAACCTGTGTTTTATAGAGGAAATATCCTGGAATTCGACCCCAGGGGGAGAGTTATGTAAACCTGTAAATGTTGCAGGTGTGTGCACAAACAGGAAGTTGTGACTCGCCTATGTGCACTGCAGCAGCAGTAGACGTATCACTACGAGCCAATCAGTGTTCTCGTTACATCTTGAAACCGTCAAAAATGCACATTTTCAAGATTATAATAGACAATTGTGCTGTATGAAACATGAATACCTCATTCTCAGTCTCAGGATTTGAACTTTCAAATTAATTTATGCACAGACTTCAATTATAGTTCCTCGTAACATTTTAATGTGTTGCTGCCAAAAAAATATTTACATTCCTTTATGCTGTTTGTGTATAACAGTTATCTCTATTTATGTGCATAATACATATATTATCAGATAATGTATCTGGAATTTACAATTAAATGATTTTATAATTGTTTTACATCAAATTGAGAAAGTTTATTGTATTCATTTTCCAGTCCAACATTAATTAGAGGAAAGTTTAATCAGTTATTTCCTTTTGGATTTTATCTACAGAAACATTAAAATTTATATGTTTACAAATTTGTAACTAAATATTTATTAAAATGAGATCCAAAGTGGAATCTTTCTTAGAAACTTCAATACAAATCCTCCATCCTAAGTTCATATTTGTAGAAATCATTGTTTTTCATTCAAAAATATAATCATTGTTATCGACCTCAAAACTGGAGCTAGAAAACTTAGTTTTTAAAAAGAACTGTCTTCATTACTATAGCATGAACTAATGTTAGAACATGTGGCTCAATTATGTAACGAAATATGTTTAAATGCTTTGTCAACGCCTAGCGAAAGTAGAATATGATGAAAATGATTTCCTCGTTCGAGACTGTAATGATTCCTATGTAATAACAGAACATTTTGCCATCTTTACAAACTTAAGCATTCGTATTAGTTGATTCTCCACATGTTTAGAAATTCCAAACATTTTTCAATTTGTAGAAACTTCTGCATTAATGACTTTAAGTTTCTATTGAACTGGTTTAGGGTATCCTCAATAATGTGAGATTATCGCGACTTTCTTCTTTATTGTATCTGTGGAATGTCAGTCTGTGCTGATCTTGTTACATTGGACGTAGTCGCAGTCATTCCGGTACTTCCTGGATTCTCATCAAAGTCGCATCTTGCTATCAGATGTACGTTGTTTCCAGTCGCCGAGAAAAAAAATCAACTGGTTTGGTCATATTGTGATATCACCGAAATTTAATACTGGACAGCTGAAAGCACCATTTGTCTTTGTGGATTTTACAGATTTTGTTAGACAATGCATGTTGCTCCCATTTCCCCGTAAGGTTTATTTTATTATTACAAATGAGAAGCCATATTGACATCACAGCTTGCCATGATAGACAAATATGTGAGAAGCATTGCTGTGTGTGTATTATATACAAGGGGTCGGATAATATTTTTCTAACATTCGGGAAAATATTTTCGTATGTATACAAAATATATTAATAAGCTATCTGCTGGTTGCGGAGGAATATAACGAGGATGGATTACAAAAGAATTAGGCTCCTACATTATTACGGCTGCACGTGTGGAGTGATGAAGTCCAAACAATAATATTCACGAGATTTACTAGAAATTTACAAGATTTATCTGTTTCTACAAATACATTTTTTTTATAAATATTTCAACATCAGATTTTTTTTTCTACAAAAACAAATTGCAAATATTTAACATCAGAAAAAAATCTTTGGTGTGTTTTATATTATTTGGATTTCTATCGCCATCAACCTGGTCTTGTTTTCTATTGGAAAGTCATACAAGCTGTCAGCCAATGAGTGTACAGTGAGTCACATCCAGGGTTATGATTGGTCCACTTTAACTGTCAGTATTCAATCTGTCATTCGGTGCCATTGACTGCCAGATCCATGTCAAAGTTCAATAGCTGAGACAGTACAATACCAACTAGGTGCCAGGTTTATTATGGACAATCATTGTTTGGATATCTGATCTTGCAATATGGCTGGTAACCAGCAATGCTAGAAATTTACTTGTCATTTACCATTGTAGTTCACAGACAAACGATCATCTGTAACAGTACTTGGATTGGGGTCTTCGTCATTGCATGAACAATTATATGGTAACTGTAGTTGGTTTGTCATCTGTAATTCGTGTTTGAGTGACACTTTGAAAAGAATTGTGGTTGAATATGTTTTTGTGTGTACCCATCAGTATCATTTAGTTCATCTATTTTTACTTTTAAGAAAATATTTTATATTTGAAGAAAATTTTAAATGTATCCTTCAGTATTAGCTAGTTCATTTAGTTTTACTTTTAAGAAAATATTTTATATTCCAATGTTTATTCTCGTCATATATTTTACGAATATTTTTATTAATTCAATTTGTATCTTAAAGCCCATACGTACTGGCGCTAGTCATATTACATAATGACACATTCAAGTGAATATTAACAGAATATTTTTATAGTCCTTTGGGATCAGTGTAATCCTTATTTTGTTCCATTTTGGGATGCCCTGCATTCTTGTCTATGGAAGATTGGTTGCATATATATCAGCCAATCAGATTAGTCAATACTGACAGCACATGGATCAACCAATCAGATTAGGCAAGACTGGCAGCACATGGATCAACCAGTCAGATTAACCAATCAAATGTGCGGTAACAGAGTTCCGGCCAACCAATCCATGCATTGGCATTCTGCACAGAATGCATAGACAAGATTTGGCTAGATAGTCCTTGGCTAAATTGTACTGCATCCTCTCTATCTCACCATGTCATGATTGATAACCCAGCATTTAATTGATGCAATTCTAACCTGTTAAATTGAATTAAAGAGATTTGAATGTGTTTTATCCCTGGGAATCCACTGACAAAGATATATGGACGTTTCAAAGGGATTGTGAGTTTTCAGTTACAATAATTACGATGAGGGATGGTTCTAAACCCCGTGTACAGGAAGTGAAAGATTGTCTATCCATTTGTCACCAGGTCTCCCTGCAGTAAAAGTTAATCATGAAGTCTGGTAAAACAGTGACCAACAATAACACATTGGTGGATGTAGCCATATTGAAAGCATTGAAAGTATTTAATGTGTTTATTTGTCATCAGCTTTAATCTTGTTTGGCCTCAAGACCAATTTTGCTGCTAGACTGATAAATCAATTGTAATGCTGCTTAGATATTGTGAGTTATTTTGTGCACTGTAGATGTATATAGATTAGCATAGATTAGCATAGATTAGCAGTGGATTGTGACAAGTATTATATTTTACCATTTGTACCAGGTACATTAGATGTATGAGTGAAGGAAGACTAAGGAGAGTGTCACAGAACACAGGAGATATCAATTTTCTCTATTAAAACATTTCTGGGATTGTCATTAGACCATGAAACCACTTTACACTTTTTGTCCACTTTAAAAAAAATTAAATCCTGTGTGATCGTACATCCATTTGAAAAGAATATACTAGTATATATTTTAATGTCATTGAATTTTTATAGTTGAAACGGTGCTACTAGTATGTGGTGTATTCTATACTTACATTATACATTTTCTATTTGCATTTCTGTCACAATAATGAGCAAAGCATGATAGCCTGGCCATGGTGAAACATGTATACATATCATATTCTATAAGGAATCGCCAGCTGTTCCTGCAAGGCGATTGTATTTCCAGTTCAATGTTTCTGAATATTCTTTATCATTACACATGTCTGTTCCGGGGGTGTTGTCTGCGGGATGTTGTCAAAGGCACAAATCAGCATTATCTGACAAACTCGCTTAACGAAATGTCAAGACGTAGCATCATGGTGACTCATCAGAAAGAAGATTGTGTCGCATATCTCAGCCACAATTAGAAACGTGATTCAGACGTCCCAGCTGATCGTTCAATTCTTTAAACCCCAAATTTCATCCAATTTACATTTTTCAAATTGTTAGAGAAATCATCGCATCTTCGTTTCTCCATCCAATTGTGAAGCCAACCAACTAATCATTGATTTAAACGGCTGCAATTTCATCGGACATGTCGGTCTGATTATGTCAGTGAAAAAATGTGGCAGTGCACCGATCAGAGCCATGAACAAAGCATCCTTATAAATCTAAAAATTAAAAATAATAAATTATTTATATTTTAAAGAACATTATAAACACAAAACAGTGTTTTGAAACATGAGTTATTTTCCTAGTTTCAGAGAAAATATATCCAACAAATATTGTTTTAAATTTAATTGATCATTCATTGTAAAACTAGAGATCATAGCATTTTGGCTGTATCTTCATTGTAAAACTAGAGGTCATAGCATTTTGGCTGTATCTTCATTGTAAAACTAGAGGTCATAGTATTTTGGCCGTATCTTCATTGTAAACTAGAGGTCATGGCACTTTGGCCGTATCTTCATTGTAAAACTAGATGTCATGGCATTTTGGCCGTATCTTCATTGTAAAACTAGAGGTCATAGCATTTTGGCCGTATCTTCATTGTAAAACTAGGTCATGGCATTTTGGCTGTATCTTCATTGTAAAACTAGAGGTCATAGCATTTTGGCCGTATCTTCATTGTAAAACTAGAGGTCATGGCATTTTGGCCGTATCTTCATTGTAAAACTAGAGATCATAGCATTTTGGCCGTATCTTCATTGTAAAACTAGAGGTTATGGCATTTTGGCCGTATCTTCATTGTAAAACTATAGGTCATAGCATTTTGGCCGTATCTTCATTGTAACACTACTTGTCATAGAATTTTGAATGGATCTCCATTGTAAAACTTGTCCGAGAATATTGGACATATTTTCATTGTAAAACTTGTGGTCACAGAATACTGAACAGATATCGACTGTAAATATGCTGATCACAACCCAACAAATTGCAAGAAAATGTAAATATTGAACAATTAAGGGATCCACTTTATGCAGCCTTGTTTTAGCTTGATTAGTTTTGGCTTAAGGATGATCCTCAAGTGCAGGACATTTCATGAAGCATCCAAGTGTAAGGCAATGTGCAGGAAATTAGGATTTAATGCAAATGAGTATCGTAAAAATCCATGACTCAATCGTGGGCCATTGGGTCCGCTGTGGGTCTGTTGAGGGTCCTCTGTGGGTCCACCAGTTGTAAAGAAATGCGAGTTAATTCCTGTACGCTCCCTGAATAGATCCATGTCTCCAGTCAAAGCACCTGAGCGTTACTCAAGTCTGCGATGCGCCATTAAGAATTGTTTAAATCTTCGGACTGTCAAGAGTTAATAGAGTCTAGTAATACGTTGATGACATATTTGAATCGGAGGATTACTCAAGTGGTGTGAAATGTTTTTTGGTTCAAGAGGGCTCGGGTAATCTGAAAAACTGCCAACACAGAGAGACCTGTTTTAAGGGAGCCGGTGTAAATTTGCTGTATAGTGTCAATCCCGGTTTAACCTAAATTGCCCTATGCATGCGTCTAGCGAACATTATTGCGCTTTTTACCCAATTTTCCCTCATCTTCTTTTAGTGCAGGAAGTAAATCAGTGTCTCAATTATAGCTTCTCTTCAACATTTTCTGTATAATTTATATGTTTTAATACCATACGGAAAAATACAATCAAGTTTCTCATCGGGAGTATAAAAGGATAATGCTTTATTCATTAACGCTAGTCATTAACTCTTGACAACGATGTCAATAATTACTAAATATAGAAAATTATGGAATTGTAGAGCAAATTTGTATATGGATAATTCTAATACATAGAAGATATCTGTGGAATTCTGATAACAGTACAGATGGCAAGATGTTGTGTTAAAATGTTAATGGCACAGTTCGTGATTGAGCTACATCAGATTTGGCTAATGTGTCTGTGTTTAGAGTACATAATGTATTGTTCAGTGGGTCTGAACACTGCCCACGTAGCTCTGTATACAGTCTGACAGTGCAGACGAAGAACTAACACACTGTTTTTAACAGTGTGGGTATATTGTCAGTCAGCCAATCTCAAGCTTGAGCATAACATTTCCAGTGCCTTGTTTACAGGTAATCTCCTATCTAAAGCAGATCAACATACTTTGTGTCTCTGCATTTCAGATATGGTTGGATGATGGCTGAGAGGTGTATATGTTAAAATTTACGAGTTTAAGATCCATCGATTCAAGTGTTTTTATTATCATTTTTTAAAATCATCTGCAAAATGGGTCAATTGCATACCTCGTACATATGCATCTAAGTATTGGTGATCACTGAATATTATAAGTATAACTGGCAATAGTATTAAATAATGACTACTCTTAAATTGTTATCCAATTGTTTTCGTCTTCAGCAGTTCTGGCAATTTTTCAGATAGCTGAAATTGATGAAAAATATTTAAATGAATGCAAAGCTGCAGCTAAAAGTCCCATGGTTCAATTGGGTTTATGTGTGCAGATGGATCTATCGACCAAAACAGACACATTTCCCAGGTTTTCCCCTCATTTCAGGTTAAATCTGAACTGCACACCATGTAGACAGTTTTGTAGTCAACATTTCCAGACTTTGTCTCTCCTGCAGTTCGTGTGTACGAGAAGCTGCTTTATCTGCCATGGCACTTTACACAAGGAACTCTGCGCAGAGGTCGTGCTCTTGCTGACAGGTCACCAGACATAATTAGCCACGTTAGGTAACCGGATTGATGTTTGCAAGAAGTGTAATTTGTTAAGTGTAGACTCCGCTGCTCGATCTGAACTCCACAAGCTGCAGGTTCATGATCCGCGACCCGCTGTCGGAACCCAATTTTTTCTTTGACAGTGCGACACATGGCCCACTGAGCTTTCCCTGCAGAGGTTTGTTTGATCTTTGTTGCAGGAACCGGATCTATACTCATGTGTTGGCTCGGAATTTAAAATAGGTGTGAAGTACTTTCTTAACGAAGGTCACAGGTTTTTGTCTTCAAGGTCATCCAATGATAAACGTCCTCTTTCTTGGCATAGCCATTGGACCTGCTTTGAAATATTCAAGTCCACTTTGACATTTTAGGTTTTTAATTATAAATGTCAGTGTTTGAAAACTCTGGAAAAATAAACATCATTGAAAATTTAATTTTCAGTTATCATTGAGAAATAAACAAAACTTGATAAATTGTATCCAACTCTTCTTGAAAGTTACCAGATTTGCCTACTTTGATAGATGAACAGCCATTTAGAATACTGCAAGTATGGTGGAAACTTTCTGGATGAAATGGCTATTAAGGTCTAGTGTTGCACAAACACCACCTCCAATGTCAACTTCACGTTAGTGTCTGTCAACTACATCTCTAATTGTGCTATATTTATCAGCACTGGACACCATTAACACAAATCCCACAAACCTATAACCCCAGAGGAACAGAGCAATAACCATTTTACACAATAGTAGAAAAAATGTCTGTCATGACCGTCTGCTCTGAAGTGGTAGTCACATCCTGGAAGAGAAAGGATTGTATTATGTACGTCGTGACACACTCTGACACAAGTTTTCTGCGATGGCTTTGGTCCATTATATTGTATTCGGCAGTGCAGTCTCAAGTATAGACTCTCGAACTATCATGATTTCCATGAATCTCGGACATTCAAATTCACTTAACCAGAGAATCTCATTTCCTACATCCCTTCTGTGTCCATTGATGTCCTGGACAAGTGAATATGTCTCCAATAAAGGACCAGTAACAAATAATGGACCAGTAACAAATGAACAACCAGTAATGAATGCATCCTGAAGTTGTAATACTATTTAGTCTGAAGAATATATCAAGAGAAATTATTTCCAGCCGTTTTAAGAACAGGAAGCATCGTCATGGTAGAAAACAGTACTAACAACAATTGAGATGTAGTATTTAAACAATGCTGAAATTATGAAAACTTTCCGAATGCTTCTGAAGGAAAAGAATAAGATTTGATGACAACACATAGCCAAGGAACATGTCAAGTTTGCACTGGAAAATACCTCCTGTCCTGAAAAAGATGTTGATGGTAGAAAGTGCATTGTAAATACTTCGAGTGCACATGCATTGCTATCGTAGACATATTCCGCATTCAGCAGTGATGCAGGCAGTGGAATCTATGCTCCAGCTCACAAGATAAGGCACAAGGCTGTTGAGAAATGTGACCATCATACCAAATGATACCTTTGATAGTTTGTGACAACTCAGCTCTATCTGCATGAGTCTGCTGAAGATAATATTTTAGACGGAATTTTTCATCATGCGAAGAGTGAAAAGTATGCATGAGCGATACTGCCAGCCATTTTACATCACAGTCAACTCTTTCTTTGCCAAGAATGAATCCGTTGTGTTCCAGGCAGGCGTGTTGACTCGACATATTTTACAATAACAGAATACCGTTTGGGAATTACAATTATTTTCAAGGTCATGTTTTCCATATTTGACATGCATATTATACTACTCCAGTGACAACTGTTATACTACTTCTTTGACAACTATAATACTACTGCAGTGAGAACTATAATCAACTATAATACTACTTCAGTGACAACTATAGTACTACTGCAGTGACAACTATAATCAACTATAATACTACTGCAGTGACAACTGTTATACTACTTCAGTGACAACTATAGTGCTACTGCAGTGACAACTATAATCAACTATAATACTACTGCAGTGACGACTGTTATACTACTTCAGTGACAACTATAGTACTACTGCAGTGACAACTACTGATAGTGCCTCATGAGTATCATATTACTTCTACATGAGGAGACCAATATGTCTCAATAGATTGAACCAATAACTATCTGTTGTTCAGCATTTGCATTTGAATGTTTTGTGTATAAATTTATTACAATTCAACCACAGAATTATGTCATTGAAAAAGAATGTGGTTAATGTCTGTAGCTTGTGAATAATACAACAGTTCACATAATTCATAGTACATCAGATGCCAGGGTATGTTTTAGAAGAGGCTGTCAGTAGAGGAATTACTTGAAAAGTTCACACAAGTATCTGATTATTGTATCCTACTCAATGAGGATCTTACAGCCTATTCAGTAAATATGATAAATTTGTGGACACATATTTGTTATGTAAACGATTGTTTATGTTTCCGAGAACTTGTTTGTATTTCAATATCCAATGTCGTTCGACTTCAAAAGTAAAGTGTTTTGGGGAATGTATCAAAATTATTATGATGACTAAAGTCAACCCCAAAATGTGAGATTATAACCTTGGAACTGGATAAGCTGTGAGGTGATGTGTAGGTTTAACTTTGGATGGATGAGAAAGGACTGGAGACACTGGGATCAGATAGAACACTGCGTAATGGTCGTCTATCTAGTGAATATCTGGCTGGTCTCTCACCCAGAACTGGTGTCAATCTCCGGGTTAGCTGAGGGGTGGGGGTGGGGTAGATGGACCCCACAAGTAGAGCCGTGTTCTCAGTCTCATTTTGTAGTGATGACTCTGTAATGGGTAACTGTGAAACTCAGGATTGTGTTTTGAATCTTGTATGACTGAAATACAGTAGGGTTGTCTTGTGTGGCCTCATTCAGTGTCTTGGTCATGGAAACTGATGCACATCTCTTTCTTTGTGGAGACATTTATTAGTTAGACTAGTTATGCGGACAATCGAGAAATAGGCTCATTGAAAAAATATAGCCAGGGAACAATGAGCACTTTGTTGAAAACAAGAATACTTGTCAGTGCAATGAGGATGAAAGATTTTACGATTCATTTAAGTATAAAATTATATGTAAAGTCCTTTCTTATTGGATTTAATTACAGATTATTTACATTTTATGATGATTAAATTACATGCTTTCTGGTGTATAATGTTTATATTGTAGATCATCAAATTGCGGTCTTTGTATCCTTGTCCAAAGGATGGCTCATTTAACATTACTGAGATGTTGTGTTATCATAACACATTGCACACCTCTTCACAACCACTATCTATATACATAATTTGACCACTTCCTGCAATGCTGTAATGAGTCTAGCATGAGGCTTGGTTATGGACAATTTGAGGCGATACTCGTGTATCAAGCAAATGGTGTGGCACCGATAACTAAATCATTAACCATTGGCTGGTTTCCATGTGTGTGGTGCTCCTTACTCTGCAATTTAGACTGTAATCATTGCAACATTTGCCAATACCTACACATGCTCATCTGGGAGTGTGTCAAACCACGTCCCTGTATGTGTGACTGTGTGTGACTGTGTGTGAGAAGAATGCAGTTAATTGGCATAGGGTAAACACCTCTCGGGTCCAAATTTCATCCTGGGTCCTAATCGCACCTACTTAATGCTCTGAAACAATACAGACAGCGACAAACCAAATATCCTGCCACTGTGGATCAACATCCGAATCGAGAGTTATCCTCCCTGCGAATGTCTCCCATTTGTGACAACTTTAACAATGTTTTTGTTCACCAGGGGTTGCATTTCTCGTGCTCGCAATCACCATCGCGTAGGGGGAAATCGCAAGGTGATTTCTGGAACTGTCTGTAATTAGGTATTTTTCTAAGATTCTTACTGCCAAAGATATTTGTTGAAAAAAGCCTCAGCACCAACATCGAGTGTGACTTTGAGGTACTCCATCTGTCCATATTATCTGCTGTGGTTAAGATTAGTGTTAGGGTTAGGGTTAAGGTTAAGTTTAGGGTTAATGTAAGTGTTATATTAATTAATTTTACCCTGACAAGCATTGATGATTTTCTTAGAAACAATGATAAGAAATTCACCACTGAAAGAGAAATGCGCTTTTAATTTGAACTACATACCGGTAAACTTTATAATAAGAGGCTTTAAGGCAAGTACTATGAATATATATGCAGTGTTACATTAGAAACTATTGTTACACAACAGCCTTTATGAATTGTTTCCAAAGAACCACATCTGACCATCTTCTCTTGGGTGTCAAACTATTCCATCCAGACTAAACGTTCTGTCAATATTTCTGACAATATATCTGATAATATCTCCGATAATATCTGTGGGATTAATGACAAGCAGTGACAAATAATGCGCCAGATATATCGGTATATCTCCACGCTCCCATGTGTCCGCGGGTGATAGTCTTTGTGTGGCTGTGGCTGTATTGATGGATGTCGGAGGCAGTAACAGCGTGGGATGACCTCCAGGTCTGATAGCTGGCACCAGTGGTGAACCGGACCAGCGGTCTTGATAATGTTGTCCAAGTGTATTTAGTGCTCTGTTGGTTTCATCGAGTGTATTGAAAATCATCATAACTGATAGTGCTGTGCAAGTTTTAAAAATTTATTTTTATTTTTTTTTATTGGGGTTTTAAGTCGCTTTCAAGATTCTTTCACTTATATTACGACTTGTCAGTTTAGGGCAGGAGGA
>JAUTBT010072687.1:0-32053 GCA_032361225.1 Lepetodrilus schrolli
ATTGCAATATCTCAATGATGAAAGGGTTATCACTATAATGTTTAATAGCCTGTAGACATGACAATGAATCAGAGTAATATATACATACAGAGTATATATACATACTCATGATCAAAATAATGTACACCATCAATAATTATTATTTAAAGTAATTACATAGATGTTACGTGGGCTATATAATATATATGGCAGAGTAATATAATATACACAGTAAGTACACTCAATATATATATATATATATATATATATATATATATATATCAAATTACATAGTATTCGTGTTTTACTGTCTCACCTTAAGACTTCCTTTGGAGCAATATTCAGTCAGGATGTATTTGTCATCGCCTTGCAGGCACGCAGCTAGAACACGGCTGATATTTGGATGGATCAAACTTCTTAGCTGGGATTCAAGAATACAAAGAAACATCGTTTGTTATTTCTATGTTAAATGTATTAATATTGGTTGATGTACTACCTTGATGCAAAGCAACAGATCCTGTTAGGAATCCCTCCAGATTAGTGTTTCATGAAACTCTTATCTACTATATCTACCACGAAACCACAGCGCTCTCGTAGCGATTTCGTACACTAGTATCCGTGAATCGTGCACTTACGCTATGATCTCATAGTGGATAAATAAGAGAGCTTCGTGAAACGAAACCCAGGATGTGGTATGGCTAAAATTCCAACCGACAAAACGTCCAAAAGTAAGTTGGCTGAAACGTCCAAATTTGGCGAAAACGTCCAAGATAACAATCGCTAAAACGAATAAAGAAAAAAATGACTAAAATGACCAATGTCCAATATGTTTATGGTTATCAGAGATACGATTTAATTCCGAGGTATTCATTGTAAAAACTGCTCCCATGGGGATCATGAAATGGTACCATTAAGACAACTACAGAGCTTGACAATAAAATAGATACGCACATTTAAAATTGGTGTTGAGGCACCATCAAGTGTCCTTCCTTGTTATAGATATTAGATTGGAGGCGAGGCTGACCTAGACTGGTAGCATGTTTCCTTGTTATTAGTATTATTTTATTTGTTTTAAATAAATGTTTTACATAAATTACTTTCTTGTCTTATTTTTTAGATCTAGAATATCTATAATATGTTTTTAATGTTTTGTGTGTGTGTGTGTGTGTGTATTTTAAAAACTATTATATCATCGAACCCCTGTGATATATAGGTGTCCTACAACCAAAACGCCCCAAATATATGTAATTTGGCAAAAAAGTCTAAAATAAAATTGGCTAAAACGTCCAAATTTGCCAAAAACTTAAAATTCGCTAAATGTCCAAAGACTAATAAGACTACTAATATAGTGATAGACAAGTTTATTTGATCAATCCATCAATCTGTATTCATAAAATGTTTTCTTTCCGATTTTTTTTCTCCACACATCTAGATCTATATTGGTTTGGTCGGTTGGTTGATTTTGGGTTTAAAGCCACTTTCAAGATGTGTTCACTCACATCATGGTTTGCATACATATGTACTGCTTGTACTAGTCTGGATTTCCACCAGCTTTTATAGTGCTAGCTCACTTGGAGGTATATCCTGCCGCAGATAGAACAGGAATACCCTCCTCAGACACAGTATACTGACTCCGAGCCGACCAGTCCTTGCTTTACCCATTTAATGCTGAGCGCCAAGCAGGAGAACAACAAGTACCATCTTTTAACGTCTGTCTTTTGGTATGACGCGACCTTCCGCACTCCGGGCCGACGCTCTAACCATTACGCCACGGAGCCGGCCTCTGTAATGGGGGATGACAATTGACAAGTATAAAGATCGATTCCCACATCGTTTCTCGAAGGTCTCATATCCACAATATACACCTTAGTGCTCTCGTAAGTGTCGGATCGCTATGTTTACGAGACCTATGAGAAACGATACCTTGGACTACATTTGTTGATCTGGGGTTATAGCTGTAATTCCATCACCTCAACCATTCAAAACACTTACATGTTCAAATTCATCCAAGAGCTGTCTGTTGTAGTTCACGCTCTTGATAATCAATTTCTTCATACGCACTGGTAGCCCCTGAAGTTGAATTGAATTAGTATGGCTTTACGTCACAGTTGGAATATTTCACCCACAGTGTTACTTTACAATATAATTGCTAACCAGAGAAATAAATTTTTAAAATATAAAAAATAAAAATTGAAATAAAAAATAAATAAAAACAAGCATGAAAAACCATTCCATAAAGTCAAGTTATTGTTTTAGGTCACAGCGGGAATCTTTCACCCATACGTGACGATGAATGATTAATTATGAAATAAATGAGTTTAAATGAATTGCAGCATGAAAAACAATTGAAGGATATGCCATAAAGTCAAGAGTAACATGTAGAACATAGATAAATAGACGATGATAAGACAGTGTATAATTAAAACTTTTCGTAGAGTTGAATTTCCTTTAAAATGGATAAAGTAGGGTGCCCAGGAACCTGGGTAAATAAATGTTTTAGATTAAGTGAAGAATAAAACTCGGCACGCCGAGTTGCAAAGTCCACACAGTCAAGCAAGATATGCCTGACAGTGAGGTGCTCGTCACACCCAGCGCACCGAGGTCCATCCTCGCCTTTTAAAATATACGAATCCCTGAAATAAATACCAGATATCTGAGATATCTTCACGGTGTATTGTATTGCATAAGGTACGAATTAAGGAGCCGGCTGATATTTAGTGGGTAAACTTTCTATCAAATTCGGAATTAGCAAACTGGTGCCATTCTCCTTTGAATACGTATGACAGTTCTTGAAGAGTGCCTGGCTTATCTCGGACTACTTCCATGTTGCTCCAGTATATAGCCTCGGCACTAGCAGGAGAAGTAAGCTTACACAGATTCCAGCCTCACCACTCATCGCATAGTCAAGGATGCTCAGAGGGCCTATTTTACACTCTTTAGTAAACAATGACATTTTATCATTTGACAGAGATCAATTACAATTAGGAATTACTTTCAAAATAATTATATGTAATTAGAAACCATAAATATAACATGTCTTAGTATATTATCAACCGACTACGGTAAATAGGGTAATTTTTATTAATTATATTTCAACTACTTCCTGATTGTTAGGCAACGTGGAAAAATGCAGATATATAGTTTGCTAAAATATATATTATTATCTAATCAAGGTATGCACTAATCTAATAACTTAATAGAAATAATCCAACAATAGCCATTTAGACGAGCTAGGGTATCACGTGATTATCATGTATCACGTGACATATGTAGTTCTAATATGGTAGCGACCGTGGGGTTGACAAGCGAACTGTGAGCCCGTCCCGTAGGTTAGCCGAAGGAAGCTGAGAACTCCGGTTATCATAAATATTATCTTTTGCTAAGATGTCATATGCTGCATCTTTACGTTTATTTTTAAATGTATCGCGTCACCTGACCCGTTGTGCATATCATTACGTCACATGCTAGAAAGACATCCATTGATTGGTTGAGGCATACGTTTTCGCTTGTGAGATTAACTTATGGAAATAAAAAATGTTCTATTCCCATAAGTCAAAACATTCCGTGCTAATCGTGATTTAGCAGAATTGAGACACCTGTTTTTACGGTAAGTTGTCTTATAGGACAGACTTATGAAATGTCGTCTAAGACAAACGTACCATGTAATCACTACAAAACGGAATAGAGCGGAGGTAGATCATGTGGCTTAAGCAAGATGGTTAACGTCTGAACATTCTTCGTTGTTATAATAATATTTAGCTAAATTGAGTTGTCCATAAAGGCTACTATAGTCGTTTTCATTTAAATAGACCTCGTGTTCTTTTTCAATTAATAAATTACACAGGTATCAGAGACGAGTTTGCTTTATGTTTTCGTGAAAACGGAAATGACGCTTTAGAGGTGTTTTAAATATTTTCACTATATAAATTTCATTGTATCTGTTTTTGTTTCTACGTCACGATCGTATGCGCATATTGCCCACATGCCTCTGTGAACATGGGAGATTTCTACCGGATCACTATACTCTGTCTCTGAAGTCAGGGTCAATATTATTACTCTATATACATACATACAGTTTGCAATTTTAGCTTTTATCAAAGTATACGAAAAGACGAATAATAAGCATTGGAACATAAAATGTTACATGTTACAGACAAGCCTTGTCGATAGGTTACACGCACGATATATGGTTAAAGGCACATAAGTAATACAACGTCATAGTTAATATGTAAATTAGCAAATGCATAGTATTACTACGTAAACATTTAGGTAATATTGCAATCTTATAATTTGAAATACAACCAGCATTTCATGATGGCACGATCACGACATATGTCTGATGATATTGTTTTATGCGTGCGAAGTGTGTACGAGTATTTTCAAGGGGAGATGCAGAGAGGTCGACCGCGTCATGCAATTAACCGCGTGTTGGATAGTTGCCGCTGCTCTGAAAGCCTCGAAGTCATCGGTGCAAAGTTGTCTCAAGGAGAAATTCGAGGTGGAGGAAACCGAGATATCCAGAAGGTCTGGCATTGTGGATTCGTTCGACAAAGATGCGATCAGGCGAAGAGTGTATAGGGTTTACAGAGAGGGAAAACTTCCGACGTTGCAGACGATTAAATTGGCGATACAAGAAGATTGCAATATCTCTGTATCTATCTCTACATTACAAAGAGTGCTTCACGAACTTAACTGTAGGTACCAGCACGTGTTTACTACATGGAAAGGAATATTTGAGAGTAGTGACGTCATCCGCCAAAGAATGACTTTCTTACGCGAGGTTGCATGTTACCGCGAACTCGGTTACTTGATAGTGTACCAGGATGAAACATGGATGAACATGTATCACACAACATCACAACACTGGACGGACGTGCATCCTGGATCAAGCGCGGAGAACCACAGGCACAAGAAGGACGCTTCTCACCTTACACCTAAGCTTGCATCATCAGCTGGAAAAGGTCAACGATTGATAATTTGCCATGCTGGGTGCGATAAATATGGACTCGTAGAAGGATGTGAACTCGTATTTTCAGCTAAACGATCTGACGGGGACTATCACGGCGAAATGAACCAAGAAAACGTCTTAAAGTGGTTTGAAACTGATGCCTTGTCTTCCAGAGCCGTCACTGATTATCATGGACAATGCTAGTTACCACAACACGAAGACTGAAGATACCAAATGTCCAACGTCGAAAACGAGGAAAGCTGATATGCAGTTATGGCTGGAAGGGCAAAGCATTAGTTTTACTCAGGAAATGAAGTCTGTGCCATGCTTCAATACAGAGGTATATCGGCACTCCATGGTCACGTCTGTCTCCGACTGCCTCCCAGACAATCTAAACTGAACCCTATTGAGCTGATATGGAGCCAGGTAAAATGTCACATTGCAAAGAAAAGCGACGGTAAAATAAGCACAGACAGGAACTTTCAGGAACTTTCGCTAAAACGTTATCCGATGCTGTCAGCCACACTTTAAAGATTGAACATGAATTCAAGGAACAGGATGGATTTTATTGGGTTGTGAAGATGCCTCCTGTAAACATATCACTTGCAGATGACAGTGACGATTCTAACAGCGATAGTAGTTCAACTGTAGATATGGATCTACCTTAATTTATTAAAGTACCCTTAATTTGAAAGCCCCTACCATCCTGCAATATAAATGAAACGCAGAGCAACATATCGCATACATTACACGTACTGAACCGAAAAATAAAAATAGCTTCTGTATTATTAACATTATATAAAACATATATAAAACTATAGAAAAAGAAATAAATGTAAAGGTATCACTTAATATTTTACTTTGCAAGTCTTAACTTTTATAACAAAAAAATATGATCGCAAGTTAAAATATTTCTAAACATTCCTAAACATTTCTTTATAACAAATGTTTATGTCGCACGTACGTGTAAGCTATCAACATGACATCTCCATAATATATAAAAGTTTATTTTGTAATGTTTCTTATTCACTTGTTTGGTATACTTTAACCAAAGTTAAAAATGCAAACTGCATAGCAATTAGACAATCGTAACAGCTTCGCAATATCTTGGAAACAATCATAGATTGACACCGATTTCAGATACAGGGTATAGTGACCCGGTAGAAGTCTTCCAGGTTCACAGAGGCATGTGGGTAATATGCTAATGAGATCGTGACGTAGAAATCAAAACAGATACAATGGAATTTATATAGTGAAAATGTTAAAAACACCTCTAAAGCGTCAGTTCATATGTTGGAGATGGTACATAACCAGAATCTACTGGGGCTGTGATCCGTTTTCAAGAAAACATAAAGTAAACTCGTCTCTGATACCTGTGTATTTTGAACAAAATTGAACAAAATTGAACAAAATTGAACAAAATACGAGATCTATTGAAATGAACACTACTATAGCTCTTAATTAATGTTGTTGTTAATTCTAAGCTAACGGATTAAGTACATCTGTTTTCTATAAATATAATTTAACTAGAATCACCTATAATACTGTAAAATACAATAGCAAAATTCAATACCAAGGAAAGTAGCTTATAAAGAAAAGAGAGAGAGAGAGAGAGAGAGAGAGAAAGAGAGAGAGAGAGAGAGAGAGAGAGAGAGAGAGAGAGAGAACTATTGTATTCGTACCATAACGGTGGGATCTGGGAGATGGGGAGATTCTAACACTTTCGTTTCAATGAAAAATCTTGTAGCTTACTTTATAATAAGCCACATCCGCAGAGTATTCAGGATGTATGTCACTTTTGGGGGTCAAGATGCTGATTTTGGAGTTGAGCGACAGATCTGACGATCTGATGTGAATCCCTTGTTGAAGTTCTTTTTCGTCCACCATCCACCACCACTCGGTGTTATTGGCAATCTTCCAGCGACTACAAGAGATACATAATTAGTAATTTACACAGTTCGTAGCTAGTGGTCAACAGGCGTTACAACATTAGGCGAGCGGCAAACACCACATTCACACCGACATATATGGGGTATACATCAACAGTTTGTGGTCATTAATGAACAAATAATATTGCATTTGATCATTATAAAGACTTCTTTGTGGGTTTTTTTTTCGACAGAAATATAGCTTAATGAGAATACCTATAGTACTACTATATGTATATTAACTAAACTAAAAGAAATGGAATGGCTGCCAAATCCAATATTGCCGCCATACTACGAATTTTTAATATAACGGTAATTATGATGAAATAATACAACTACTCCAAGAATTAAATTAATGACGCATTAAATAAGTGCTTTATAATACATACCTAAATAGAACACCAAATATAATGCTCCCTAATACGATCAGCACCGCCATGCCTCCGGCTACACCGCCGATCAACTGCCCATCTGAAACTAGAAGTACGAAGCTGCGTTTCAACTTGTCCGATTGTCACATCCACACCCGCATTCTTCATCGGCATTAATCTCATTAAAATCAGATTAGAAACGGACACACACTGAGATAGTTTGACATTCGCTATGTTGAGGAAAAGAATGTCAAAATGTTTAAGGCGCGAAACGAGATCTAATGTTAATTAGATGGCATCAGTGTCCCATGTATCCAAAATATTGCAACAACCCTTCGTATTTGCACTTGTTTCCTTTCATTACAAATCCAACAAATCCCCCACGTGTGTAGAGGCGCCCCCATCCAGGCCAACCATCATCCAGCATACTGCGATGTTTCCACCGGTCCCATCGACATCGGATGGCGTCGCCAGGCGGCCGTCATCACCGAAGATCCCCGTTTACGCGTCGTCTCACGACAAGGCGATCCGACGGTCTACGCAGAGTAGGGGGCAGAAGCGGTGACGGTACCCTCGTATTTCAACTTACTGTTCCTCAACGAACTCGGTTACGCCCACCGACTTCGATCTCGACGCAGACCTGAGAGACATAGTCAAGCCCGCGGACTGGATGGTGTCCATAGAAGGATGCCTACCTCAACGTCCCCATCGTCCCGGGAAATCACAAGTTCCTGAGGTTCACCTTCCAGGGATCCCATTCCAATGGTGGCTCCATGGCTCTTCAATCGAGTGACTACTCCGATCTCGGGTCTACTCCACCGAATGGGCATCACGTTCAACTCCTAGATAGACGACTGCATCCTTCTAGATCAGGACCAAACCCTACTCACATCCTTTCTACGTATAGTCCAGACCCTACTCCATCGACTGGGATGGATCGTCAACTGCAGACTCATGGGAGTTCATGGGAGGATCATTCCACACCGCAGCTCTCGGATCTACTCCACCGAATGTGCACCAGGCTCCACTCCTACATGGAACCAGGAAGCCTGGGAGAGTGGCAGCAGACATTGGGCTTACTGACCGGCCCAGGATGTCACGGCACCAGGAGGATTGTTGTTTCGGCCGGCTTCCGGTCCTGGTACCAGACGATCTCTGGAGCGCGCCACCTCGGAGAGATCAGACAGACGGCCACAGTCTTACAAGCCTCCTCCGTGGATCGCAGTCGTCATCGGGAGATGGAGGTCGCCGCGGACATCACGTCGACAGACTCGTCTACGGAGAGGTCATCGCGTCACTGGAGCCGTTCTCCGAGAGACACCAGACAGAAGCCTTCGACGTGAGACACGCCGTGGCAGTCCACGTAGATCGAACCCTCTTCACCTTCCTCCTTGGGACAACCTGCTGATTCATCCACACACCGGGTAGGTTCACCCACACCCCGGATTGTTCCAGCTTCACGCGTGGACACAATCGCCGGGAATCTGAGGGACAGAGGATACTACAACAGATCGGCGCAGACGATCCTAAAGGTTTAGACCATTCACCAAGCTGCGATACCGGAACTGTCTGCCATCGTCCGAGGTTTCTGTCAGGAGGACCAGAAGAGAGACTTCCAGATTGGGATCTGGGTCTGGTTCTACAGACTCCCTACGAGTCCATAGAAGATGCTGACATTGAAGCACCACTCCGAAGACCATCGTTGTCCTGTCTCTTGCCACGGTGGCGAGAGGGTTGGAGATACAAGCATTGGACCACACATGTCCTTTCGACCAATGGGACACTGGCGCTGTCCATCGTGGCTCGCTTCTGGACTCCGTGACGAGGAGTCGGGTGGACGGGTTTCCGGACGACGGACAGCACGTTCTCCAGCTACTACCTTAGACGGATGTCGGTCAGGAGATACAGGGGGTCCACAGACTGGGTCCACTGATTGCGGCGCAGTCATCAACACCCCACGATCCCGGCGCAACTAGCGCGGGGTGTGCAAACCATTCCAGCCCAACCAGTCGAGGAGATGGTCGGAGCAGTCCCAAGGCTGGATTGGACAAACGGGTTTAACATCTGCAGTTTTGTTTTCGCCAACATTACGAATTAGCTATATCCTGTATTGCTAACTCTTCGATCATCACTAGTGGTGACTTAGTTTTATCATTCCTAGTCTTGTTGATCTATTCCCATAGCACATGGTCTAGGTGATACACTGAGTCTAGAGGCCTGTCCCAACAACACCGCCCCCACGAACGTCGGGCTTTGGCGGCTACCAGGGCCATGCACCACAACATCCCGGTAGCAGAGATCATGAAGGGCCGTTCTGGACGTTCTCCAGCTACTACCTGAGACGGATTTCGGTCATAGAGATACAGAGCGTCCACAGTCCACTGATTGCGGCGCAGTCATCAACGTCAAACGACCCCGGCGCAGGCTACATAGATACGGATGTAGCATCTGCAGTCTTGTTTTCACTAACTTTATGAATGAGCTTTATCCTGTAATGCTGACTTTTCGATCATCACCAGTGGTGACTTAGCTTTAGCATTCCTAGTCTCGTTGATCCAATGCCCATGGTCCAGATGATACACGGAGTCTACAGGCCTTTCCCAACAACAGCACATACCAGGGCTACGATGTCATCCCGCTTGCCGCCTCCTGCTGTCGAAGTTTGCACATTGAGATGACTGGCTATGTTTACGAAAAGAAATACAGAAGATTTTTGTTATCTCCTCTTTTCGTTAGTATACTTAGCCAGTCATCCACGGAGGCCCTCCCTACCTACCCCGCTCGCTGAATGACTGGAGGGACTGGGAGGAAAAGAGGATGTAGTATTGGGACCAGTTGCACATGTGCGGTGGGCATGGCATTGTGGGATATGGGAATGTCTGAAGCTAAGTTTAGAAATCTGGGATTTCCCCCGTCAGTAGACTCTCTGAACGAGAAAATAATGCACATTGAGATGACTGGCTAAGTATACTAACAAAAAGAGGAGATAACAAAAATCGCCTTTATTTACAGGTCAAGCAAGACCCGAGATGGGATTTCAGGGCACAAACTTATTGAGCAGTGCCACCTAGTGCGATGGTTACAGCAGTATGTGATGATTGGAAGAAACTACAGCCAGTATTGTGAGCAAAAAGACGTGTAGCTCCACAACATGACACGAATGGATAGTACATTTGTATTTTCCAAGATTGTGCATAATAATGTAAATTAGGTCATATGCAAGGATGTGTCTTTTTCTTTTCAAGTCTTCATGATTTCTTTTTTTTCCCCAAAGACATGGAAGATTTTCAGATTTGGAAGAGGAATATTTAAATGTGAATTTTTTTTTTTTTAATTTCATTTTGGAAGTAATAATTTTGACATTGAATACTCTCATCAATTTCCAGTGAATAGTGAATCAGTGACATTTTGTTCCAACGACTCCATAGAAATCCATGTGACAGAAAACAAAATGGCGGCACTGTATGGACCAATTACTTCCGTTATGGATGTACTTATACTGTTCATCCATAAACAATTTTCTGATAAAGCAAGTCCCAACACCAATTCCCAGAGATTAGAATTTTTCGTGGATTTCTTGAATTGTGAAGATTCAGTCGTAGAAACAGAATTTCTACAATTTTGAATTGTGTTTGCTGCTCCCCTGCAGAAAATCCACTCTCATAATGTAACTATCCATGTGTTAATATTGCAGGCATTCTTCACTTTGTATATTATCATCTTGCTTGTACAACTACCGTAAAACTCCTATTTATTTGAATCCCACTAATATTTCAAACCCCAAATTATTATTTTTTAACCATTACATAGGGTTATATTGTAATTTTATATTCATTCAATGACTATTATTTCCCCCAATTACTTCATTTGTGTGCATACTATATATGAACATGTCGCATATTTGTGAATGATTTCTACTGCAACATTGAACAATAAATCACTTGCTCACTATGTGAACAGTATTCATTAGAAGCTCTAATTAATTATTTCTCTCTAATATGAACCCTGATAACTTTTTTTTTCTTTTCTAATAACAGGTAATAAATAAATTGGGGTTTTTTTCCGTTCAAATTAATAGGGTCATTACGCTAAAGTTACATAACGGTGATACAATTTGTAAGAAATATGCATTGTGTTATTTAGATGTACAAGTGCTTGAATCTTCCTCATTACCATGACTTTGATATTATATTATATTAAATTTTGTACATTCAATTTCAACTTTGGAATTTTCTTTACTAATGTTTGAGATTTTGCATGCCACTATATTGGTGATATTGGCGATATCAGTGCACAGTGTTGCAGTAAATATTTGAGCACCAGCTGGTACTGATGTACCATGGATGATAACTGCATTGTAACAGCACAAATGTCATCCTATCTGCAGGCATGGCAATTTTCCATGGATCTGCAGAATCTGCTGATGTAGTTGTCCATAAGTCGATTTCTTTGCACTGGATGTGGCTTGCAGCCCCCAGGCTTATTTTCTGCTGAAATCACAATTGTCTGTTGCTATGGCTGTATCTTTACCACATTGGAAAGTTATCTTATCCCATTAATATGAATGATAACACAAAAAAGCATGACCATGTTGTGGATTATTCATTTCTTTTATTTTTTTTATGCATGAAAATAAATCTTATTACAATATTATGCATGACGAGTAGCAACTGCTACAGGGATATATCCTAGCTCAGTCATCATTCAACACTGTATCAACTGAAATCAGAATTGTTATATTGGCAAGGAACTAAATATACAACATCTTTGTTAAGTGGATTTCTCCTGCAACCTACAAACACAAAGCTTCCCCTTTCTTTTGGGAGAGAAGAAACCCCAGTTGTCAAAAATATTCTTCATATTTCCTTTTACATATTCAGTCGTCGCATATGGGTGAAATATTCCCGCTGCGACGTAAAGCATTAATTCATTCATTCATTTTACATTTATGTTATTTTCACATTTTCTTTTACATATTCATGTTTCCTTGTAGACATATGTTTTTGTCAGTGGTGACAGACATACTGTAGACAGAGTAGAAGGTGGCATTTTACTATTCCATAGATTGGGAACAGGAGTGAATATATTCCAGAATTATTCCTTCATATTCAGAGAAAATGAATTGCTTGTTATTTCCTATGTTCAGGCTTGTATTAGTTAAAGTAATATGTTATAATACACTAACAAGTGTATGCCTCGGTAATATTTATCAGTATGGGAAAGGTAATAGTCATCCTCAAAGGCTGATGCTATTTATTTTTTGGAGAAAAAAAATGAAAATAAATTGCCTCTAATGTCTTTGACAATGACTAATCTAATAAAAGTCTGGCTGTTGTTTCATGAAACTCTCATATCTACTATGAGACCATAAGCACTCTCGTAGCGATCTCTTGTACATAATCTACATCTGTACAGCAAGCATGGCATCAACATATACAATCCAATTAAAATCAGGTTTCGTTTTGCTCCTTAAACATTTTGACATTCTTTTGCGAAACTAAAGGTTGTCTAAATTTTTTAGCCTCCGTTTCGGATCTGATTTTAATAAGGTTGCAACATATACAATAGGTTTCATGGCAAATGAGTATTTGTGACATTTGGACATATATTTGGCACAAAATATTGACCACGTTAGTTTGTAATACATATTAATAATCAACGAAGCATTCAGTAGCTCATGTGGCACTGTGATTTTTAAATGACCTTGACATTACATAGAAAATGTTTTTCACTATTTTAATGTACCACATCATTCTTCCTGAATCTTTGATAGGCAAAATACTATTTTTATTTTTATCTTACTATAATATTATAATATGGGAAAATAATAATAACAGGCTAAACAAAAAATATCCAACAATAGCCCCTGGCAATGGAGGTAACGAGTTCACACCAGACGATGTACATCGTATGTAACAAACCATTTGGGCCCTTTGGGTCTAATGGGATAAATACCATATAGATAATGAATGGAATAATCTGGGACCAGTAACACACACAATGCATAGAAATACTTGATTACATAGAGATAACACAATCATCTCGCTTAAAAATAGCTATTTGTCTACTGCCTGTACAGTTAGTTGTACACAATCCATTGGTTAGTAGGGTAGTATGTCGGATTACAAACCTAAAGGTTCTGAGTTTGACTCCAACCCAGTATCTTCTCCAAGTACAAGGAAGATTAGGATGCAACGTTCCTTTCAACTGTGCAATGTGTTCTCAGACAGACAGGCCACATCACTCCAGTACGCTGTACTGAGTGAAAGAAACGACTCGCACATGTCTCGCACAAGCAAGATGGTAAAGCAGCCTTAGATGTGGTGATGTCACTGTTCTTTTCTTGTGCAATCTGCACCACCTCACCAGCAAGTACAGACTGCAGTATGCGAGTGCAGGCCACACAGTGTGCCAGTTGTTCCACAGAAAAAAATTGTCTGTCCGGAGTACTTTATGCAGCTGAAAGAAACAGGGCCATAGTCAACATACTTGGTTTTATCTTTGACCAGTTGCTACCACAAATTGCATAATTATGCTATCTGGCTATTGGAGATAACGTCAGTGCCTATGAATCTGCCACATGACATATCTATAGTATGATTACGTATATGCTTGAGAATCAGTTGAACATTTAGAATATATGGGTATCTCAGGTTGCCAACATGGAGACATTTAATATGAAATATCATCGACTAGATAAACCAAATATGAATATTTATTACAATTTATTATATATACATATAGATCTACTTCATTGGGTTTACATCTATTTACAATTGTTACGAGTGGTATTGTTAAACCATATCTTGCTTGCTCACAATAGGTTGGGAATCCCAGAATTAGAAAAGAATGTATAGCAACATTTTTGGTTTCATAAAGCATGCCATGCCAACATGAAATTAAACACCACGTGATTTTTAAAAAATATTTGTGTATTTATTTTTGGTCTAAATGTTAGCTTGTTTGTTTTATCTTAAATTACTATTATTGGTCTTGTCAAAGAATTCAATTAATTTGAAAATACTGATTAATGAGAAATAAGTAGTGTTGTAGACAAAATAAATTCATATGTATTTTCAGGTAATGATGTTTTTGACCAGTATCAGTACGTCAACTAGATGTGATTGTATGAATTTAATTTATATCATTACCGGTATAACATACATTTTAAAGTACAAAACAATATCCACAAAACAACTGTGTTTCTAACATTTTTTCTGTGGTTGCTGGTTTTAAAATAATTTTGGCTGCTTAATTGTTAATACAATGAAAACAATTTCACAATCACGTGAACTTTTTTTAACGTTAATATTTGCAAAATAATAAATTTATAAGGAAACCTGTATGTAACAAGTACATATGAATAATATTGCCATATTTCTATGAATATATTGTACCTTAGACTTGGCAACATTTTAATACTAAGCTGTGAGAATTTTAATTCTCTTATTAAATAATTTTTTGTCAATATTATCTCTAGATGTATTCAGATTCATTTATAATTTTAAATGTAGAGAACACATGTGACTTATTGATATGGCGTAATTTATTATTAGGTTATAATTTATTGGGGGTGGGAGCGGTTTACTATCAAATGTACATAATAGCCCTTATTTGTGAAAGCAAATTATCAACTATTAGTCATAGTATTAATATCCTATTTATTGCCATAGCACTAATTTGTATAATTTTCAATGTCAATAAAACTGGAGTGTTCTGTTTATTGAAAGTCAATACTACTTTGTTAAGATACCTTTATTATACACTCAGCTGGCAAAAGTAAAATTAAAATAGTGTTCTTTCTTCAACAATGTTACATGTACTAGCAGTCCACAACATATTAATTGGAAATAATAATCAATAAAATCAATGATGTAAAAATATATAATATTACAAGAAAACAATTATCATAATTTAATGCCTAAAATTAATGCTTTGGTCACTATTAATTTCTGTGTACATTGTTTTGTAAGGTAGAGAGGGATTAAGTTAATGTCTAAGAGCACTGCTCCAAAATCCACCTACCAAATGATGTACTAACAACTAGTAATTTGACAACTAATCCATATCATTATTAATTACTGCCCCCATAAAACCTACCTAATATTTCAACTACAGAAGTGTTTTCAATGTTGCAATGTAGTTTTCGTAGAGCTTGCAATACATTTAAATTCCTTCCACAATCCTAGAATTTGTAAGACAGGTGCCAGTTATCTTGTTCAGTTCCTATGGACTTTACAGAATGCAATTTAATATCACACATGTTGATCAGCTACAGCTTCAGTTTTAAATCAGAAATGTGCATGATATATAAATAAAATGGGGGTATACCTGCATCTTTAATACATCAAATAGAGAAAACCACTGCAAGCTGGGCAGTGGGTGCCCATTCCACTCTACAGTCAAACCAAGACCAGTTTTCAGAAGCATACACAATGTCTTAGTCATGAATGGTGATAACCTAAAGAGGTTAGACTATAGACTCAGAGAATGCAACAGCTGTGCTGTGAGCCACTGAGCTATATTAGTTTGCAAGGGAAAGCATGAGTCATTCAACCCCTCCAACCTCCAACACCAAATCTGCATCCCTGCACAAACATGGAATCACCCTAAGATGAAAACTGCTAACCACATACATATATTAAATATATAATATTCTATTTTAATAATTATCCATATTTGAACTGTGTTAATATTTACTGCACTGACAGTCCAAATTCCAATTTAAAATTATTTAATTTATAAAAATATATATATATATATATATATAAATTAAATTATATTAGAATAGTATTAGTATAATATAATATAGCCTTTAATACTATTAATAAAACAACCATCAATCATTTTTCTATTGACATGAGTGTGTGTGTGTGTGTGTGTGTGTGTGTGTGTGTGTGTGTGTGTGTTTGGATGTTGCTCTGCATGGGGTTTGAGGGTGATATGAATACTGATATTTAACCATTTTAAAATTGTGCCCAATCCCAGAATCCAATGGTTAACAAACGGAACTGCACACATTCTAACCAAATAATATACCAACCATTTAACACCCATATGACATCAACATTAAATAAACAAAATAGATTGTTTTTCAACACAAGTGCAAATTCATCTTATTCTTGACTAGAACTATCACATTGTTATTTGAAAAACCACTGCAAATTCAAAATATATATCAAATTATATTATCCATCAGTGAGATTGTCTTTAAGCGCAACAATACATTGCACAATAGGTGTAGCATGCGGAAATGGCAATCTTGAATTTCTTGCATGTAGCTGCATAATATCACAAAAATGGTTTTAATAATCAGTGTGTGAATTGTGAACAAGTACGTACCAAACATTACAGCAAGTAGTTAACCAATTAGTACATTCTTCCTGTAACTGAAAACCACGCATTGCGATAAAAAATTTCATAATAGTTCCTACTTCATGTAATAATAAAAATTCTAATAATAATTAAAATGTATTTTTATAATAAATAACTTTAAAACTAAATACAGTGAATTTTACATGTTCATGTTAAATGTTCAACACCTTGGGAAGTATACAGCCCAAGCTGCAAGTCTAATTGCATCTTGATTTGAAAATATTTTAAACATTACGAGCCTTTTAACCAGAAACTTTCTACAAAATGAATACCAATGAACATTTTGAGATGTAACAAAATGTGTAAATAGTTGAGGAATTTGCATGTACGAAGATTGTGAAACAGGAATGCTTTTACTGCCTGGATTCATCATCTCACGTCTGTACAACAGTATATTGTATACGCATGTTCCTTATGTACGTCAACAGCTTGGAAGCAAACAATCTTCCTGCATACTTCTTTAACCCTCCTGATGCTGTGAGCAACCAGACATGCCTTGTAAAACAAGTGACAGTAAGGTTTATCTATTTCAATGCTCAATGTATTAATTCAAGTCCGTTTTACCATATTTCTTCTGCACATTAAAATAATTGCTCTAGGGTATTTATAGATGCCTTCAGTAGAGAAAAGGTTAACTTTCCTACTGTTGAATTATCAACACAAAATATTTTTTGACGACGTTTTCTTACGAGGTAATATCTGCTTTCCCATACAGGATGGAGGTTAAGCATTTATTAAAAGGATTAAATTTAGAATTTCTTTTATTACATTTTAAAAAATATATATATTGTGGATTCAGAATGGATTCCAATTAATTTAATGTTATGTTATTGATGTTGATCTGCGTAAGGAATTATTTCTTCTCTTCATACGTAAATATTCAAATATATTATTACATGTACATGTACCAGTAAAATTTAGGATTTGTAAATATACCTAGCTCAGATCATGTTACTGTAAGATTTTAAGTCAGACAGGCTCAGTCAAGCTTAATCTATGGCCCGTTCATTTATGGCCTGTTTATCTAAGGCCCATTCATGGCCCATTATAATTATAATGAGAAAGACCCTAACTTTACCACCAAATATGACCGTTGTGACAGTTAATGTACATAGCATATCCTATACAACACAAATATTGGCAGCAAAATAATGTCAAAAAGTACTTTCAGGTCATAATCTCATTTAATAATAATAACATTATTTTTTGCTGTTTAATTTGATCATTGGTCATAAAGACCAAAAAAAACAATGACATTAATCATAATTGTACATTAATTATTTAAACAAATTCTTACAATGCCAACAAAGATTCTTGTAGAGCATTATAATTACCCGTAAACGATGAACGTTTGTATTCAATCTGAAGTACAGTATTGAAAAATTTCACAGCAGTTCCTCAATCCTGGCAGCAATAATGTTAAAACAATGCTGTTACACATTTTCTCTAATGTCTACAATCTCGAGGAAAATGACATAGAGGTTTTAAAGGCATACAATCACGGGTTTGTTTACATATTTCATGATCACACATATTTTTACATGCAAGTATGTACATTTGATGTGTCTACACAAATATATTGGGTAACCAGCTACATTTTCTGCATATCCCACTGGTTTTCAATGGTACCAGTGGTCATGAAAGATTATTCTGACCATGTTCAATGATCAGAGTTGAGATATTACAGTACATTGTTCGGGTTTTACAGGAAATGTAAACTGCAATAGAATTTTACCTATCCTACAGTGGTGAAAAGATATTTAGAGGTACAAAAGCCATTCTATGTATGCTGTGCATGTACTTTGCATTTTTAACTCCAATTCGGTCAAAAACGACAACTTAAACTGTTATTGTATGCTTTTAACCCGTGCTCTGTCAGCCCATGTAATGGATTTGCTGGTTTCTACAAAAAGAGATTGTCAACAATGATATTCTTATTTCAGAATATGTAAGAAGAACTTAGTGAGTCATAAACATTTCCTTCTCAGGTTGAAGTGTTTCCTAATGGTGTGTCCCCTGCCCCCCCCCCCCTCACACCCACCCACCTATATACACCCACCCTCTTCTTTTTTTTACTTCATCCCTGAATTCACCACACCATATTCCTCTACCAGTAGCCCTCAGAGCTTCAGAATCTGCCCTGTCTCTCAAATAGCAACTCCATATCGTCTTGATCCAAAGAGCATTTTCATCTACCAAACTGTTCCCCATCTCAGAAATGACCATCTTCATCTTGGAACACCAAAATATAATCCAAAACACTTCTCCAACTGAAAATCCCTGAATATTTCTTGAAACTATCACACACAAGTTAAAATGACTAGAAAACGTACGTAAAACACATGAAATACCACAGCAATTTGTCAGCTGATCCATGTGGGACAAGAAACATCCACCACCAGATGGCGCAGAAGCAATCCGAGTAATCCAATCGCACATTGATTGCCGATCTTCTTTTATAGTTCCTCCCAATAATATATATATATTTTCGGGAAAAACACACACTCTTTCGCACAATCTGTAAATATACATGTTGAAGTAATTTCTAAAGCTACACATATAGCTACTTCGTAAATTTCCATAAAGCAGATTGCCCGTTGGTATATTAGTTACAAAGTATTGCCAATGGACTAATATAATTGCACGATAATTGAAACAACATATGTAGCTGTTTTTCGATGCAAGTCCACCAAAACAATATCGCTCAAAACTTTCACCCAGACCTTTGACCCAGACTCCTGGCCATTATGGTGTACATTTCGTTCGTGTGTAAATCATTGCGATCATTATTCCATGACCATGACGTAACCAATGTAATTCTGGCTCCATTTGAAGACACAAACTTCAGAATCCTGAAATCCTATGGAATCAACAAGATTTGTATTGCTCATCACTCATGTCATGAACTTTTATGTCAGATGATTGAAGCAGTATTTTCGCATCAACCCATTTCTACCTGTGACTCCAATTGTGTAGCTGTGGCATAATTTGTGTAACACTTGCTCCATTTGTGTAACCGTGGTTCCATTCATGTAAATGTGGGTCCATTTGTATAACGGTGGTGTCATTTATGTAAGTCCAACATAACGAGATTGCTTCAACGTGGAACAAAAGTATAATTGTCTGCCCCTGCCCCCAGATGGTGCAGCAAGCATAAAGGTTCCAATGACGCCATATTGGATTAGCTGGTTGTGAACCCCCTGTAGTCATCAAGTCACATATATGCTGGATGTAAAGTTTGCATTTTGATGTTTGCATCCTTTGTGGTAGTTCACAAGCACTATTTCATGAATATACAAGTATCCATAACATATTTATATAACAACTTCTCTCTTCTTGGTTAATGGCAGATATTTTGATTGGTTCATGGCAGCACTCTCTGATTGGTTAATAGCAGAACTTCACTCTGGTTAATGGCAGAACCTCTCTCAATCTGATTGGTTACTGGCAGAACTCTCTGATTGGTTAACAGCAGAACTTCACTCTGGTTAATGGTAGAACTTCTGATTGGTTCATGGCAGAACTTTTCATATTGGTTAAATGGCAGTAATAGTGTACATGGGGAGACAACTCTTGCTAACTCTGTTTGAGTCACAAAAATCATACCACGGTTTCAAAAGGCGAATTCGTGAGTATATTTATGACACATCCAGGCACTGAAGTCAATGGCAAGTTGCCATCATTGTCGCTTCTTGAATCTTTCATTTGATTGGCTGGTGAGTGACCGGATGACATAGAGCACTAAGATGAGTGGAAGAAGAAACGGTAAAAGCAGCCACATGACTGGTTCACCTGAAGAAGAAAGAAAAAAAACTTATTATTAACAAGAAACAACAATTCTTTTAATATTTGTCCAATGTATTAAATACAAATTTTGGAACAAATTCATGCAGTAAAAAACACAAATTCAAATACTTACTGAAATTCATAGATTGAAGCGGTGCAGGCCAGAAGTCCAATTTTCTACACACAGACTTAGATCCTGTTTCATCGTTAGACTTACGTCTATTGTCTTCACACAAAATCTTGACAGGAATTATCTCCCCTTGATCAGTCCCATGCTCCTGCAGCTGACATTTCCTCTCGCGTTTGAGAATCTCCAGCGCTTCGCTGGCTTCCTTGAGAAGCCGTTCCGTTTTGGAGTCGTCAGGTTTAGCGCGGAACAAATGCGCATATTTTCGGCGTTCGGCTGCCTGGATGGCGTTGCTTCGTATCTTCGTGATTCGCTGCTCCATGTGTTCGAGTCTCGCATTCTGTTCGTTCTGGAGTTTCGTCAACACTGGATGGTTGTCAAGGCTGAGGCGTTCTGCGTTCATGTGACATATGTTCTGTACGCTGTTCATGTTGTTGCTGTAGTTGTTCAACGACATGGTGCTGCTGTTCTGCAGGGAATCCTGGGAAAAGTAGGGACTGGCAGCAATGGACAGGCGGGACAGTCTCGTCTTTGACAACGAACGCAGTCTCTCCAGATCTTGCAGGGGTGATGATGAATCAAAGTCAGTGTCGTAAATTTGTTTTTGTTTTTTGTGTTTTTTGCGTTTGCTCGATGCGGTACCCATAATCTAGGAAACAAATAATATGCATGTATATACATAAAAATCAAACAATTTTTTCTTAACATTCATTTAACTTAATTGACCCCCCTCTATGCTGGATTAGTCACCTCCTCAAACAGGAAAAGGGGTAAAATTTAAAGACTATAAATGATTAATGATGTCATAGAAAAAGGCTAATACCAGTAGTCTAAAAAAGATTTAATGTTGTTTTTCTTTATATAATTATAGCCAAAACAGGTACAGATAATTTAAGGGAGACCTGTACGCTATGTCTACATATACTGTATCCTAACCTACTGCAAAGAAGACACTGCCCACCCTTACCCCCATCCCATCCCATCTTCCAACCCCACCCCATCTCTGAAACCAGGACAGGACTAACTGAATTATCATTTGTCTTCCAAACTTAAAAGTAATTGTTATATTCAAAATTCATTTCCAAATGTCTTTTCATGAGCATTCAAGCTTTGCCTGGCAGGCGATAATCATTGTTTTTCACTCTCTTTTCAAAATAATGAGATTACACGTCTTCTGAATGACTCACTGATTATCTCTTTCGTTGGTTGCTCATCGCTTCCAATTTAGTTGTATTCTGGCATTCCATCTTCTCCATATGTCCTACGATACTACAGGCAATAGCCATCTGAAAATACCAATACCATGGTGAGAATGAAAACAACAATAACAAATATGTTCATGATTTCAGCAGCGTTTGAAATACACTTAAAGAAATTATCCTGCTCCCATGTTCCCTGAAAGTTAAATTACCAATGGGAAAAACAAATTTAATCTGACTCCAATCATCTGTGCACGTAAGTTCACGTCGGGTGCCATTGTAACAAGGTCATGCAGATCCTGGGATTTGAACCTGAGTCGTTGAAATGTGAATCCAATGCACTACCAACAGCCAAAGAGGTAACCCTGCTGGCTGAGACCACTATGAACATCTTATATCATACGGTTACATAAGAAATGGTATAAATTAACTCAAAGGTGGCTATAACTTCAACCTCACCCACAGTCTAGTACATGGCAATGGAGTGAAGGTTATGTGTACTTTAGATAAATGCCATTTCATACAGGAGTGTAGTATGTATAGTTAATATTTCACATTTTCAGACCCATTTACTGAAATTGTCCTGATGTCATGTTTCTTAACAGCACACCAGGCTATTACAAGAGAAGCTATTAAATGAAAGTACATATTATCTACAGGAAGTAGAGAAATCGTGTCACTTGTAGTCGTGTGGTTTATATATTATTAGTTGCATATTTCAAGGACATCCTGGTTGGCGTAGTATTACTGAGTTTCCTTCTAAATGTACAGGACACTATATGAATAGTGACAGTTGAGAAATATATACCATAATTACCCTAATAATTCAAACCCTCTAATAGTTCGAACACCTAAATTAATTGGGGAAAAAAATCCTACCCTAATTAATTGAACACAATATTTTTTTGGACAATTTTAAAAAAAAAAAAGATTTATGTTTTTAAATGTTTCATTTATTTACCATTTCATTTACAACCATATTTTACACTTTCATTTGTTTGTCCCTAATTACATGATCATTTTCAATTTTCGCATTTTTCTAATAATTCAAACAGCTACAAATTTTTATATTTTCTCCTGTTTGAATTATTAGGGTAATTATGGTACTACAACGTCTACATGTAGATGATCTGATGGTAGTGAGACAGGCCTATAGTTATACTTTCTTAGTCCATTTTTTAACAGTTGTATCACCCATTAGTGTGGTTCATGTGTGGATTTGTGGGGGTGGAGATATTGGGTGGAAGAGTGTTTAGGGGAGAGGGGTGGTATAATCGGGTGGGACTCACCATTTTTTATTTTAATATGCATAACAAAAATGAAAGTAGATTAAGTTAACAAATAGATCGTCTTTAGATGATGTCAATATCCTACAAAAGAATAAATGTTAAATAATGTAAAACATTGTCAAAATGAATACATAGACAAGTTGTGAAAGTGAAAGAATCTTGAAAGCAGCTCTAAACCCCAATTCAAAATTAAATTAAATTAAATTAAATTAAATTAAATTAAATTAAATTAAATTAAATTAAATTAAATTAAATTAAATTAAATAAATAAATAAATAAATAAATACATTGAGCTTATCACAAATGCAGGATTTTGACAATATCTTAAAGACACATGTGAAATAATTTTCTTTATCACACAATCGTTCATACTAATTCAAGGTTGATAGAGACAACTTTGTTAAAGCTATGAAAACATGACAGCAGTTCATGTCCGTGATGTGACATTATCTGGCACCAAACATTCTGGAGGAATTTGGCAAAGTCAGGAAACAGGTAGATATTTCATCAGCCATGGGAAAAAAAATACTTCTGGTATTCTTTGAACTTGAATGATGCAGTATTGTGTACTAAACACTGTGACAAGCTGGTGATGTACATACACTACGACGTCACAGTAGCATGACATCATGTCTGGGGCAACAAACTTAAGTTCCATAATGTTTTATGAGAGAAATTGTTACAAATGTGTGGAATTAAATTGTCAATTTACGCAATCTGAAAGATCCTGAAAGGCGTGCATGTTAGAAAGCTATATATTCAAAATAATCATTCCGTTTGTTCAGTGAAAAAACATGAATGATTTATCATTTGCCCTGATAGCGCACTTGGTAGCGTACATGGATTAATTCTATTTGAGTGATTCCGTTTTTGTGGGTTTGAGTCCCACACAAGGCACAGATATTTACAAAATATCTCAAGTAGTCCCAAAATGTTTCGCTGGGCTGTATATACCATCAGCCATACTATATATGCCATATAATGCTCCAAGCTGTCATTATCCGTACATTATATGGAATTGGGGAGCAAATAGAGAGCCATGATTTACATAAAAAATAAAGTTCCACATTATTTGAAATTTGCATAAATTAAAACATACACAAAAGTAATTACAGTATACCTCATGGCTCATTAGTTATCAATATTTGTATATTCAATTGCACTAGTATATGACACCAGGTGATCAAATGTACTAATATTTTTAAAGTAATAGAACTTTAAATACATGGAAGGTATGCCTTACCATGCACTGTTGCAGAGCTTTTACTCCTGTTTTCATTCTAGTTTTCACCTACACGTCTCTAGAGATATAAATTCCAAAAAGCATCTTTTCCTCATATTATTCATTATTACATCTGAGCAATAATAATAGCCAAGATAGGAAAATGTACTCCATATATGCCACACCCTTGACATTATGTTCACATCCCTATGTTCAGATAAAGCATTATTATATATATTTGGGGGGCCTAACATTTTTGTGTGTATCTGTCGTATACCTATAAATGCTGCTAAGGTGACTAATTTATATAACTGAAATTAACGGTGCATGGATTTCATCATTATCAGGTGTTGTGCACGAGATGCCATATGAGCCGAGATAACCATGATACTGCTATAGTTATATACATACTGGGGTATATATAAACAATACTAACTGAGACGCACATTGGTGAAATGCATGAGTCATGCCAGGCTGTACGGTAGCCCAGGCAAGTTCTCTACAAACTGAGGGATTTGCTTGCTGTGAGGTGCTGTCTGAGCATCTCCACATTCTTGTGATAGTAAGTCACCCTGGATCCTTGCCAGAACAACATACGATTTACACCTGTACACATGCTGATACCGTACATTCTGTACCTGGACTGCGTTCTGTCCATTTACAGAACATTACTGTCCATTTACAGAACATTACATGCATTTACAGAACATGATACCTTTTTTTTTTACAGTGCATTTCACTTTTAATGTTGATTTACAGAGAATATTAAATATTTTCATTGATTGATATACACTTGTACACATTTGCACAATAATCCACATTTAATACATACCTGAATACATGCTGGAAATGTATGTCTTTTGGACTGCATTCTGTCCAATTATTGAGCATTTCAACATGTAATGTTCAATTAGAGAACAATACAACATTAATACAAACCTATGCAGTGCGCACGTTTACAGAAAATTACACAATTAATGTTCTTTACATAAGAATATACCTTTAACAGAATAGTACACAAATATGTATACATGTGTATACATGCTGGGACTGTATGTCCTTTACAAAATAGTACACCTTTAATTTGTCCATTTTGAAAATATAGAGTACACCGTTAATGTCCATTTACAAACAGGACACATATATTATGGTATTAATACATGCTTGTACCATGTGTATGGTACTTATGTTGGGACTGCATCTGGACTGTATTCTGTTGATTTACAGAAGACATACAATCATTGTTGTTCATTTACTATTAGCATATTTTCCCACAAACCATTTAAAAGTTAACTTTGCATCACATATAAAGTGCTATAATCCAGTAGACGTCTCCACACCCAAGAATATACAGTGAAAACAGTTGACAGGACGATAGCATCTGACCGCAAAACAGCTGTGAGTCATTTATTAAGAGCTATAGCTCAAATTCTGCACACTAGCTAGGTCACTTCAACTTCTTAATGCCACCACAGTTGTCTTTATTCCCCTGTATGTGTAATCTAATGTAACATGAGCACAATGCCATTCACCGGCAATTATATATTCAAAGCGTGCACACAATGACCGGGGGGAAATCCACACGAATCTGTGTAACATAATACATAACTTACTATATAGTTTTGTAAACATATCCGATAAAGAATATACCCAGTCAAAATACGTGGTAAAACGAAAACAAAATATTACACAGACATATGTGTTTCAAAACTACACGTGCCATGTCAATTATTTCTAAAAGAACGGACAAATTGACATAAATACTAACCTCGTTCGTTAAGTTGCTAGCGTGTCCACACCTTCAAACCATGAATGAGGCCTCGTATATTCATCCTTTCATTCATATTACGCCATGTTGGTGGCATGCGTGACGTCACTGTGGACGTCACGCTGCCAGGTGTCCGTTAATGGTAGAAACTGGCACCAAAGTTGCATAACACTGAAGGCCAGATAACACTTCCCAAGCAACGAAATGTTGGATCAATGTGCGTCGTATAGTTAGTCTGTGTGGCTGTTTATGACCCAGCTTCGACCTCTGCGCAAGATACTGACTGTATTTATAACTAGGCTAGATTCTCACACTGGATGAATCATGCTTGAATGATAGAATATACGCTTCTGAGAAATTCGGTACCGAAGTTCAAATAACTGATGAAATACAGATTAGAAGTTATGCAGATCTAGTGTCTTCGATTTTCTGTACATATGCCTGTAATAAACAACGCATTCACGCGTATTATTAGAATAAATATTCGAATGTAAGGATCGAAGCTATAATCGAGAAAGAAGACGGAGATATGGGAAACGGAATAGTTTAATGACGTAGGAAATCTCACATGATAGAGATATTCATTTACCAAACGATTGTATTTCTTTTTATCCTATATCAATATCATTTCAGAAATGTAACTTAAAAAAATTCGCCGGGCTCCCAGAACGGGATTTGAACCCGTGGCCTTTACATTAAATATGGTATTATACATATGATAATGTGCAGTTATCGGCATTGCATGGTGTATGTATGTCTATATACACTACCTGCAGCTTTGATACAAAACACAAATCTGTTGCGGTTTCACTCCACATAACTGTTGAAAACAACGTTTTGTCGTATATTCATATACCACTATGCAGGAAACACAACGCATAGACGCAAACTAATGAATATATGTTTTGTTTATTATAGTTCGTTTTATTCCAAAATAAAATTATAGGTTAGCGGGGCTGTTGATATCCTTTTTTTTTTTTCCTTGTGAAGGGGGTGGGGGAGCAAATGTTCTGGGAAATGTTTTGTAATGTCTTTTATTCCTCTCCTATATTTGGATAACCAATCATTTTGTAAGTATTGATTTCGTTAGTATAACTTCTAATTCGAAATTTGGATATGGATTTATAAGCCAAGATATCATACTGCTTAATTACTGTAATTATTGACTCTCTAATGCATTGATTATTTTTTAATCTATATATTAACGGTTGATAGTCGATATTTTAAGATATGTTTTTCTGATAAAAACAATGGTGAAGTAAGGTATATTGTGTACCATGTGGATTCGAATGAGAACATACCGCACAGTCAAGTCGCCACGGTCACAAATTAAGAGCCCGAACATGTAAGGGGTCTTGGGGTATAGATCACGGAGATTTATTCATTTCTTTTTGTACATCATGTTTGCTTTGAAATGATTTCCCGCACTTTATAATTAAATATTCGATAGCAAAAGGCTCTGAAAATATTTTATCTGACGTTCGTGAACACAAATATCACCAGGGCCTTCAATCATAACAATCATAACTATCTTAACTGAAACATACTGCTGCGAAATCACTGACAAATTACACGATATTCTGGATCTACATTTACAGAATCCATTCAAGATGTACTAGTTTACTAGTTCTAGTTTTGTATACATGCATAGTTAATTTCACTACTATGGGAGTATAAAACTCAGATGACCAAATTTCACTTCTTTCCATTGTAAATTTGTGGAAACTAACGTGTATCAGGGGATGGTGTGATTATCCATAATTCCTATAACGTCCACGTTTACCATTCTCTCTTCCAATGTACAGTCAAACCTCGTTGTGTCGAACTCTCTAGTCTCGAACATCGCATACAGAATCTTATAAAATAAGCATTATTAAATAAGCATGAAAACGATGCCGTTCGAACATGTACGCGATCAGATCTCTTTTGCGTTATTCATCTCATCAGTGTATTTACATTTTTGTTTCTTGGTAAAATAATGTTAAATTGCAAAGAATGCATCACATGGAGATGTCGCTTTTCGTTGTCATGTTTGTAAATACACTTAATAAAATTAATTGAATAACTTTTTGGATATGTAAATTTAGCCTTATATTATTTTAACAATAAATAATTCCCCAACGTCTACAGACTTCAGGTATTCTTCAAGAAAATGCAGACACATTGAAAGAATAAAATTATATTTCTCAGTACCTAACTTTATTAGAAAGCCTCCCCGCGTGTCGTTCTGGTACTATAGCATGTGTCATCGTTTTGGAGTTAAAAATGACAAGTGCATTCACTTAGCATACATATAATCACTAACTTTTTTTTTTTTTACCTCTAAATATCTTTTCACAGCTGTAGGATAGGTAAAATTCCATTGCAGTTTACATTTCCGGTAAAACCCTAATAATCAGTTGGTAATGTACTGTAATATCTCACTTTTCTATAGTCTAATCATTGAACCCGGTCAAAATAATCTTTCACGACTACTGGTACCAATAAAGCTACGTAACTATACTTATTAAAAAATAATAAAATATTAAAATATTGAAACCCACTGGGATATGCGGAAAATGTAGCTGGTTACCTAATATACTTGTGTAGACACATCAAATGTACATACTTTCATGTAAAAATACGTTTGACCATGAAATATGTAAACATACCTATGATTGTCTGCCTTTAAAGTAGAAGTAGAAGTTTCTGAAATTTCTTACACTAACACGGTATCATTGACTTCTAGTACTTTTAAATATTGTGAGATTCTGAATCTGTGACAATGGTAAGATTGATTGAATTAATGCTTTGTATGTGAACAGTTGGAATATTTAATCCAGAAGCAATTATTGTGATTAATTCGCCCAGTAGAATGTTTAATAAAGACCGATAGAATGCACATTGTGTACATGTCTTTTTTAATATTATAAAAAATACATATATACTCATCAATATCTATTAAGGGCCAGTAGCCTTTTTGAACATATAAATGTAGTTTCATATTATTTTTACCACTAAGAATTTCCAAACGTCTACAGGCTCCAAGTACTTTTCAAGAACTTGCAGACATATTGGAAGAAATATGGCTCCAAATTCCTGAAGCCGAGTTCCGAAATTTGGGAGAAAACCTCCCCACAAAATATCTGCTTTCCCGTAATTTATTATTTTGAGAATACATTCCTTAATACCTTAATTGTATTTTTCAGATGTAAAATAATTAGAACTCTCTGATTGAGGATATTCTCAGATACAGGTGGAGATCTGATGTCATTATGTCTGATGAACATTCCGTACAAGACAAGGCTGCAGGTTTCCTACAAGACACTCTTGTGAAGGTTGATAGAAATGAGTTGGCTAAGCTTCTATATAAAGTCATGGCCTCCAAACACTTGATGACATATGTACAAAGTGTTGCTACTGAAAACAAAATGCTTATCCAAAGAAATGGAAATCTGGAAAAACAAATCCTCAACTCCAACAAGACGTTCAGTCAAATGGTCGTCGGAAGTCAACAGAGGTTGAGGCAGAGTCGAGTCAAATCGCCGTCACATTTTAACTTTGACAGCTTACAGCCAGAAAGCTATCAGTCCTTAGAGCCTCGTTTCCTCTCCAGCGGAAGTAGGAGTCTCCAAGTGCAAGGCTCTCACGTTAGCAACAGTGGCAAGTCATCAGAAAGCGGTTCTTCTTACTACGATTCCAGCATTGACCAGAATGTCTTGGACAGCACTAATTCTAATAGAGTCCTCTTCATTCAGAAGAAAGCCCAGGAGAAAATCCAGAACAACAGCCAGGAGAAAGTTCAAGGTCAGGAGAAAGTCCATGAGAATGTCCAAAGCCAGGGTGTTCTGAAAGATGTTCTACTGGAAAGAGGAAACATCTGTGATGACACAGACGAAGAGACAGATATGATGGAGAAGTCAGATATGTCAAAGAAAGAGGAGGTGGAAGATCAGTCATTAACTGTTGATGGCGAAGCTTTGAGCATGCACGCTCCCATCCAGCCTGTTTTCCATCATCATAAGCGTGCTGAGCTTCCTGTTGACACGATTTGTTCTCGAACATTTCCCACCACTGTACTGTCGCCCACAACTGTGCCATTGCCCACCTCCGTTCCATCACCCACTTCCATTCCATCACCCACTTCTGTTCCATTACCCACTTCCGCTTCATCTTTCATCTCCGTTCCGTCACCCGGTTCTGTTCCATTGTCCAGTTCTGTTCCATCACCCACCCTCATTCCGTTACCGACTTCCGTTCAATCATTCACCTCCGTTCCATCGTCCACCTCCAATTCCACATCGCCACCCAACCTGCCGCCATTGGTTGTTGCCCATGATGACAGCTCAATGGTTAAGGAAGTTCACATGGTGTACCCAGGCGTATCCAAGCAGTACTTTGATGTGGTTGTCAAGGAACTAGCCAAGTCTAAGCAACTTGTTAAACAGCTGATTGCCAACTCTGGTAAAAATCCAAAGGATGTTATGGTAAGTCCTGACTACATATACTCAACAAAATAAATTAAGGCCAGTAGCCTTTTTTGACTGATAAATTTAGCTTTATATTTGTTTGACAACGATAGTTTTTCCCAAACGTCTACAGACTTCAGTTACTCTTAGAGGACATGCAGAGACATTCTAAGCAGAATGGCACCAGATTCCTCATGCCGAGTTCCCCAAATTGGTTAATAGCCTTCCCACAAAATATCTGCTGGCCCTTATTTGTGTGTGGTGTGGTGTGGTGTGGTGTGGTGTGTGTGTGTGTGTGTGTGTGTGTGTGTGTGTGTGTGTGAGTGATATGTATGTGTGGGTGTTATGCTTGAAACATGGTCATAGTTCATGTTATCCCTGTCAATGGATCAGTGTGCACTCATTTTTCCTTTTCACCTCCCTGGGGAATATGTAACCCAAGCTGCCATTTTCCAGCACTAGAATGAATGTTAGCATTCCCATTTCTATCTAATTCTACCAGGCCTCTCGTCCACAAAATAACCGAAGCACAACAAAAAACTTATTTTGCTAAGAATGTTTAAACATGTTTTTATTCAAAAGAAAATGAATGAGGATTGGTAATCAAGCTGTAAAGCTTATTTCTATACTGTTCCTCCACAAATGATACACAAAATACATCGTCCTGTGTAATTGGGTCCAGATATTCATTCCCATCCTGCAGCTTTGCCTCCGACCATAATCAGAACATCACAACTTGTATCTCTGAAATGCTGAGAAAAAACTACTAGACCTCATCTCACTCACACTGTCAGATATGCAAAGAAAATCGAACATCTCGATGATGTGCTTATCATTTCTCAGGATGCCGTATATATGAAGCAGATGGTGGAGACATATGAAGCAGAAAGCAAAAAGCTGAGCCAAGCCAACGAGAACCTGAAGAACTTATTAGTCGGTCAGGATACAACATTCCCTCCTGCCAATGCACAGATTTTCAGCCTCCGCGATAAGGTCAGTTAGCACTGGTTGTTGTTATTGTAACATTATGGCTATTAACCTGTTATGTATCATCCCAGCATATTGGCAAAAGAAAATCTGTTTCATATTGGTCGGATTGAAATATGAAATAAAAAATACAACTTCCTTAAGTTTTCTGTACACACTTTTTCATGTTTCCTCTACAAATTCTTAATGTTTTCTCAACAAATTTATTCATATTTCATCTAATATTTCTTAATGTTTCTTCTAGAATTTCTTCATGTTTCCTCTAATATTTCTTCATTTTTTCCTCTAAATTTGTTCATGTTTCCTTTACAAAATTCTTCACGTTTCTTCTAATATTTCTTAATGTTTCCACTACAAGTCGGTCTGGAGTGCGGAAGGTCGCGGGTTCGATCCCCGGTAGCATCATACCAAAAGACGTTAGACGACGGTACTTGTTTTTCCCCTGCTTCGCGCTCAGCATTAAAGGGGAAAAGCAAGGACTGGTGGGCTCGGAGTCAGTATACTGTGTCTGAGTGGGGATTTCATGTTCTATCTGTGGCATGATATACCTCCAAGTGAGCTATCACTATAAAAACTGGTGGAAATCCAGACTAGTACAAGCAGTACATATGCATGTAAGCCATGAT
>JAUTBT010072688.1:0-13548 GCA_032361225.1 Lepetodrilus schrolli
ATATATATATATATATTGAACTATAACAGTATTATTATAATTAAGATTTTATTGGTAAACATTTCACATGCATACTCAACAAGAGAAAATAAGTGATATAATTTGTAAAATGATCATACGAATTTACTTGGGGAACTAAATATTCCAATATGGGTAATTCTTCTTTTGAAAAGTTCTATAAGCGGATATGACTATGGTACGATACCTTTGTGCACGATGGTAAATAGTGATGAATTTCTACTTTTTGACACAGATCACTGTTTTGGATGAAAGATTCCACTTCATTAGCTGTACAATAATTGTCTAAGATCTCAAGCAAAGTTCAGAGTTTACTGGTCGCAACAGATCAGAATGATGCTAATAATCAAAACACGATGGTAGTGTTTTCAGCTACACTACAACACGTTTGTTGTGACACGTTACAATGACAAAAGACCCACATTTAATTGTGCTGTTATTCCCAGTGGGTGACACTATCATTTATATATGACATATGACAACTGAAAGTCATTGTGTGGCATGCACAGCAGTTCATTAATTGCGACTGCACAATTATCTGCAACTCTTAATAAGATTACAACATGGGCTAGAGTATCAAAGCTATTGATGTATTTCTAATCGCATGAAACACATATTTGCACCGTGTATGAACTATGTATAGAGAACACAGAATTCCTACATTCGATCAGAGGTACACATATCGATTGTCAATCATTCAATTCTGCTGAACGCAAAACCAGCTGTTTTGGATTAACGCAGAGAATGGTTATACTCACGAGCTTCAAACGTTCTTCAGGGGATCCTATGAGTGGGTGGTATCAGAGTGATACGACACCTGCACAGATGCAGTTGCAGTTAAAGTCGTGGCAACAGAAGCCGAAGTGGAAGCTGTAGTGTTATCCGTACGGAGACTGCTGATACTGTCCAAGCGAGTGATTGGAGACTTGACAAGCCGTGATTATTGATCGGCCATTGCTATTCTTCATTGAGGTTCTGGAGGACTGGGCGTAGTGCACAGCACTGCTAATATTATATGCGGCCGATCTATGGTTTATATTCATGTGTGCCAAGCGGCCCAGCCCATATATTGGACTTCCGGTTTACCTTGTTCACCTTTTGGCATTGGAAGACACTTAGTACATGTAAATGTACGGGCACACGGTCTTCATAAATGGTCATGTAAAGTCTTCAAATATGACAAATCCTTACTTTCACTTATCATTAAAGAGGCATACTATTTTCTATATTTTTAAATAATATTAATAGTTAATCCAAAAAAATATATAAAAAAAATATATATATCCAAACTGTAAGACACTGTATCGCCAATGCAAAGGGTACCTTTCCCAACAATGCTCTGTTCTAAATATAGACTATTCGCTCGGACCTCGGAGAGGATACCTACTAATATGCACTCGAATCCGAGGCAGTCCCGCATAGGCCTGTGTCGGGTCTGTTTTATGGAACCGTTTAGGCCATCTATAATGCCCTATCACAGATAAAACCCAAACTCAGAGTGGTAAGATGTCGTTTCTTTCATCATGCACATGTCGATCATTTGATCAACTACAACAGCTCACATCAAACACCGAGAAAGAAAATCACTGCTGTTAATATTATTCTCTGTCACAGATCAACCTCAACTTGTCGATATATGAACCAGAGAGACGTTGTAGTGTAGCGTGAGCTCAATTGTTGTTCTTACGCGGTAATTTAACTAGCTGCTAGAAAGAAAGAAAAAAAACTACCAATGTGTATGCATATATTAGTTTGCATATAGTATGCATATATTAGATGCCTCTTTAATATATTCTTTCGCACCCAACGCATCACAGCATCATAAGTAATGATTGAGCTCCCTGCCTCGCGGACAGGATACGCCACGAACACCGGGAATTATCCACCTCGTTTCCGTTTATACCCGCTGTACCAGATACAATGAAACGTTCTATCAATGACATGAAAGGATACATTACTTACACGGTTCGAACATGACATTTTCCTACAAATCCGACAATGGCCTGGTCACAATACCAAATACATCATTGCAAGGAAGCAAATCGATTCTATTTAAATTCCCCCATTTATATAATTATATATACATACATAATGAATTAGATTCAATTATTCATTGTATCTGTTTTAGATCACAGCGCACCACGCACCGAAAATAACTGTAGAAATGCCCGATTGCATTCCTTGGGGAAATAAGTGAGTACGAAACTTGTGTAGTAAGAGTGTGTTGCCTTCTACAAGCTGATGGTTCACCAAGAAGAGTGTATCAGAGACTATATATGTTTTTGTGGTAAATAGACTGTATCAGACATCAGCATTGAAACGGGGTTCGTGGAAAACTAAATAAACAAAACTTGTCCAAGGATTTATATATCTACTACCAGCACAACTACCGGAGAATTCCTGAAAAACATTTACAAGCAAATAATTGGTCAACGCGAATCCTAAATTCCTCCATCGCGAAATAAAAGTAAAGGAAGTCAGTAGATCTGAATTGATATCCACAATGAAAATACTTTTCCATTGGACTATAGCAGAACTAATATATTTGTCTCTGGCATCCTACAGAATGACAAATTTCATAAGGAAGGTTTCTGCATCAAATCAAGCGAACACACAGGAAAATGCGTTGTCGTTCGCGTGCATTAGAATGTGTGCTAGAGATGATGCGTGTGCAGCCACTAATGTATTACTGGAACAGTTGTCCTGCACGTATCTAAATAGAACCCAGTTTGAAAGTACGATTACCTTTGACGAAATCATATACGTAAAGGTAAGTCAAATAGAGCTTTGATATTTGTATTGGTTTCATTTAGTAAATTGTGTTTCTGTAGCATTATATATATAACAATACACTTGATTTGGACGACATTATTAAGAATATTATAGAAAATATCACACTGTCACAATCGCCTCTCCTTCGAAAAAGACATGTCCTCATGTCTACAAATATCATATCACATTTGATAAATAATATCGACAGGAGTTCTAAAATGTTAGGTAATGCGCAGTCAATGTAAATAAAAATTATTGTATACATGAATTAGATACAGTGTGATTATCAAGTTTACGTGAATCGGAAACAGTGTGATTATCCAGCCGAGTATATAGCACAATAGTAATTTATCGAAAGCAATGAATCAAGAATTGATATGTATGGTGTTATAACATATTAATCTTTGGGAAATAAGATAGTTGAAGTTGGAAATTTCCTATTTTAAGCCTAAACTCATCAAGGCTGATGCGCATTTATGCCATCGGAAATATATAAAGCTATGCATCTAGTATGTAGCTATAGGTACCCTAACCAAACTTCCATAACCTATTATCAAAGAAAATAATGTGAACATAACATACAATTTTGATATTAATTAATTGTTGAATGGTTGTTAGTTGCTTTAATTGGAAGATTCTAGTAGTGTGATCAGTAACACCATAATCATAACTATTAAAACAAACACTAACTTATTTTGTATATATTAAGAATAGTTAATAGCATTTTTGTTTTGACGAGTAGTATATATAATTCATTGTAAAAGTATAATCAGATTACATGATGTACTTAACATGCAAGGAAAGTAGAATACACTGGGGACTGTATATATGCCGATATGACATTTTTGATTGATGGTTACTGACGAAGTATTTATTATGCACATGCCAGTTTCAGACAGTATATTGCATCTATACCATTTTCATCTACCAATATCAATCACAAAATTTAATATGTCTTATAACTATAGAAACGGGCTCACAATCATGTAGTCTCTTGCAATTCATGTTGTTTCCCTGATAAGATATAGCTTAGCATCAGGCTCTACAACTTATTCTATTTCTATGTTACTTGCTTGACATTAAACAGTCATTAAACCTTCACGATAGTTCATTCCGGGAAGGTAGACACAATAATGTATTTGTTGAATGTTTTATTTGCAGCACCATTCCAACTTCTGATATTTGTTCTATATCAAGTCTTGAAGTATACAGTACTACATCTACTTGTTAGACCACTAAATCCATTAAATCTCGATCAATGTTTTTCAGTAATTTATTTATAAGGGTTGACTGCAATATTTCTTACGTTCATCGAGGTACGAACAAAAACAAAACGATGTGCAAACATTTGTATGAACCGCTTCGCGGATTCATACGGTTTACACGTCCGTTTTCCTGTTCATACCTCGATGAACGTAAAACATATCGCAGTAAATCCTTAAGAAAATACAGGAATACTGGGTATCCTCCGTAGCCGCACAGCCGACTCGATTACTTGGCATATACATAGTTAACTCAGTGAACGAATTGCAATGCTCATTTGATGTTAGTACTCACGTCCATTGACTGCATGCTGTGAGGTGACCAGATACAGTAAAACACAGAACAATAGTACGGTTGAACTGTGAAACCTGGAAGAGACAATAATATAATTCGATACTTAAACTATCCATAAATGTATTATATAATATGTATTTACATCACTGATGGTATACCTGACCAATATCCATAATAGTGTTAATCAAATAGCGTTTGTAAGCAAATACACACACAATTATTGTTTGATAACATCCACTTTGCAAATGTGGAATCAACTACAAATGTCGACCGACATTAGTACCCCTTTCATTATAGTTATTCAACATTCCAATTGTTCTCCATGAATACTGGTATTATGTCTGGGATATTTGTATTGCTTTTATGAATTCGTGTCCATTTTATTTAGATAACGGAAATCAGCAATATTAAGAAACTGTAAAACCATAGTTTAGATAGGAAATGTGCAGCCTGTCAGATTCTTTTTTAAACGTTCACTTGGTTTGGTGGTCGAAATGGGGTTTATGCTGCTTTCAAAAATAATTCACTGATAACAAGTTTAATTTAATTTATTTCCATATTAGAATACCGGAAAATAGAATAATACAGATAGATACATATACAAATAGCATACAACGTCCTAACCACACACACACCAAGCACAGACTCACTAAAAACACCGGCAACAAAACACAATAATATATTTTTTTTAAAACATCACACATCCAACCCTGTGTACAGGGTGTCACGGGTATGGGCACACCACAAAATACTGCACAAAAAAAAACAAGTGCTGCGCAAACTGTGGCAACTTCACTCACCCCCGCTACCAATGCCTATACAAACAACCCTTCTGCAAACACTGCGATACACTAGGACATACACCTTTCAAAAATACATGCCCAACATCTCAGTCCCGCTACAAAAATCTCAACACCAATACCGGGGTAAAATACACCTCAAACCCAACAACAAAATACTCGCAACCATCTCAATCACACAATCATAAAACAGCACTACGCAAACCACCCACCACAACAAGCAAACATTACCCATACTACAACACCCACACCCGCAAACTAACTCTAACCCTCGTAACCCCCCCCCCCCACACACACACACACACACACACACCGCACACTACCAAACTAACTTGCAGTCACAACCAAAGTATGCTCTAACCAGCAACACCAACACCAACACCCACAACCACCTCATCTACTACACGCACCCCAAATCACCCGCACCCCTCCTACGCACCCCCCCCCTGCAACCATGACAAGCCAGCCACCCTAAAAACCCAAAACACCCATAAGAAAATTACTCCCAACCCCACCAACTACAAACCCCTCCCTCAACCCCTACCTCCAGAACCCCACAACCACCCCCAAACCCCTGTCAACCAACCATGTCTCTACCCACTCCTCTACCCGGCCTCCCCCAACTATACCACCCCAATACCCCACCCACAAACCAAATGCTCCCCTGCCCACCTTCCACCACCCACCTCCACCCACAATCCAACCAACCACATATGCCACCTACATGCCCCACTATCTCACCTGGTACACCCCCCCTCCTCTCCACCCGGCCATGCCCGCTACAATACCAACACACCCTCCAGCACCGTCTCCTCTAATACATGCACAGCTACACACACAAATCAGCACATTACTACTACAACTCGCAATACTAACATACAGTATTAACTACATCCAATATACACCCCACATCCCTACATGAGTCTACACATTATATCATGGAATAAAAATGGATTAGGTGCACATGGGCTATACGTGCTCTCATACAAATAGGGGAAATACAGCCGGACACTATCCTAATAAATTAGGCCAGAATGGGGGCAAAATCTAACTACAACATACCAGGATATACCTCATTCAGAAAGGACCGCCATAAACACACACTAGGAACACCTACTGGAGAGCTGGTCACCTTAATAAAACATGGACTAAACAACAGAGAGAAAAAGTTATAACCACACAAAACAACATAGAAGCACAAGCCATACAATTACTCATTGAACAAGATAAATACATAAATATCGTAAACATATACAACAGACCAACCTCAGGTACAACCAAACAGCATCTAGACCACATATCAAAACAGTTGGGCAACATCCACATCCTTACAGGCGACTCAAATGCACACAACCCCCTGTGGTCCGACACAGACAAATTATGTGCAATAGGCACACAAGTCCAATACTGGATAGACAATATCAACCTAGTAATACACAACACAGGCCAGCCCACTAGAATAGACCCCAATACACCCTCAAATACAGCAATAGATCTAACCATACCTACAAACATTAGCACACAGACTCAATGGCACGAACACGATGATGGATAATTTCCCCATTTTCATAGATATACAAAAAACAACTTCAGACAGAAGAAAATATACAACTCAAACCTACATGGTCATACAACAGAGCTGGGAGGAATACCAAAAACAAAGCACCCTCGTTGATGCAAAAAAGAATAGTCCACAAAGACATCAACACATTCAATAATACACTAACCAAAGCTATCATATCACTGGCAAATAACACAATCCCCAACACCAAAGAACAAAATAAACGCGCCGTACCGTGGTGGAATAAAGACATACAAATAAAACGAGAAAAACGAAAAACAAAGTAAGCAGACACTACTCCCTCAATATAGGACCGCCAGAAATGACGTAACACTTGCCATCAAACAAGCCAAAACCAAGGACTGGCGCTCTTTCACAAGCACACTAAACTACAGATCAACTAGCAAACACATCTGGAGTAAAATAGGTAAAATAAAAGGTAACAAAAAAGAACCCCCATACCAAAACTAGGTCATACCTCAAATAATACAGATAAAGCCAACCTCATGACACAAAACTTCTCAAAAACAAGCAGTAATTCCAACTACCCTCCTCACTTTCAGAAATTAATAGCACAAACATTCACCTAGGGGAAGACCTAGACTACAATAAACCTTTTACACTACTAGAGCTCCAACTAGCGGTAGCCCACAAGAAAGGCACAGCAACAGATTTAGACCAAACAGGATACCCACTCATAAAACATCTACCAAATCACCTACAACAAGTACTTCTCACCCTCTATAACATATGGACTTCTGGAATTATTCCACATGCCTGGAAAGAGGCTCTAGTAATACCCATTACCGACCTATTTCCCTTACAGCCAACCTCTGCAAAACACTAGAAACAATGGCCAACAATAGAGTCACACATAACCTAGAAACCAATGGGAAACTATCCCTTGATCAAAGTGGTTTCCGCAAATCACACTCGACCACTGACCACTTAGTCAGACTAGAACATGACATTAAAACAGCACAAGCACTAACACACTCAACAATCGCTGTTTTTATAGATATTAGAAAGGCATTCGACATGGTATGGCACAATGGACGACATGGTATGGCACAATGGACTGCTAGACAAGCTACAAGCCATCGATATACACGGAAACATGGTCAATTTCATTCAGAATGTCCTAACCGACAGGAAGCTTAGAGTACAAATAGGCTCCAAACACTCAGACACATATAACCTAGAAAATGGCACACCAAAGGGCAGCGTAATCAGTCCCACCCTCTTCAATATAATGATTGACGACATATTTTACAACAAACACAAGCAAGTCTCAACCGCAAAATACGCAGACGACGCGGCATTATGGACCTCATCCAGAAATATCAAAACAGCAACTAAACGTATCCAAGCAGCACTGGGCAAAACAATGGGGATTTATTATAAACGACAAAGCAGTATGAGTAACTTTCCGCCACAACCGAGCCAGGCAACTATCAAATCCCAATCTATACCTAAATAACACCAAAATACAATTTCAAAAACAAGCAAGATTCCTGGGTCTCAACATTCGACCAATACCTAACTTGGGCGCCACATATACTGAATCTCAAAAACAGATGCAACAGGGACATTAATGTTATACGTGCTACAATCGGTACCAACTGGGGAGCAGACCAAAACACAGCACTACAACTATATAAAACCCTCATTAAATCAAAACTAGAATACGGCTGCCAAGCCTTTCACTCACTCTCGCGCATACTTGACAAAAAACTTACAACTATACAATATAAAGCACTCAAAATTGCCACAGGAACAACCTCAGGCACCTCGCTAAACTCACTACTTGCCATCACGGGAGAAATACTGCTAAACCCATGCCATGAACAACTAGCATTACAATATTGAGTAGAGAACACAACCCCCTAATTGCACAAACATGGCAACACAACCAAAACCTCCAACCAGGCTTAAACCGGGCCCTAATAAATTGCGCAGACCCACCATTTGGAAAAAGGGTTATTAACTACATCCACAAATACAAGCTAAATAAAGTCGCACCACCCAAACACCCACTCCACAACACCCACACACCCACTCCACAACACCCACTCCACAACACCCAGCCACCAGCATCCCTACCAACCCCTGCAACACACAAAAATAAGCGCTCTCACCTCTAAGCAAGACATACCAGATGTAACTAAAAATGCCGCCCTCCATTACATACAAGACAACTACAATACAGAAATACACAGACGGCTCAAAAGAACCAAGCACCGGAAAAACCTCTTTTGCCGTACATATCCAAAACCCTGTCAGAAAGAACATTCAAAAGTAGGTTAACAGATCACCACTCGGTATACACATCAGAACTAGTAGCCATAAATACAGCACTCGAAGCCACACTCGCACTAAGCAAACTTTCGGTTACAATTTTCACAGACTCAGCTCAATTCAGGCAATACAACAACAAAACATCGCACACAAAACAAATATCTTAATCCAAATCCTCCAACACAACAAACAAATATTAAACAGAGGAAATAAAGTTACATTAGTATGGGTGCCTGCTCATGTCGGTATACATGGAAACGAATCGGCAGATAAAACAGCCAAGCAGGCACTAAACCATATAACCACAGACACGCATCTACCACTAAACTACAATGAAATTACATTTAAAAAGTCTAATTACATCAGCAATAAGGACTAAATGGCAAAAAAACTGGGTAAAGTCCACCACTGGCAACATCCTACACAACATCACACCACACTCCCCCAAACAGACTAAATATACACATCCAAACCGAAAAGTAAATTCCGCGATAAATAAGCTAAAAGTAGGACGCACCCAACTCAACCATCACAAAACACTACTAGGACTGAAACCGCCCGCACTGCACCACCCCAGTTGTTTCTAATTTTCAAATGTATTTGTTTATTTTACTTTAGTCATCTATTTATGTATTTTAATTTTTTTTTTACATTTCTTTTTCTTTTAATTTAATTAATTAATTCATTCATTCATTCGTTCATTCATTTCTTTCTTTCTTTCTTTCTTTATGTATTTATGTATTTAATTATTTATTTACTTATTTAATTATATATTTATTCATTTATTTATTTATTTTTATTCTATTTTTATTTTTAACTATCTATATATGTATACTACTTTTTCACTAAATACAACCCGTCTGCTATATCAGCTACGCTGGACGCAGACGTTAAGCTTTAATAAATAAAATAAATATAATAAAAAATAATAGTATAGTGCATACCGGCTCCGTGGTATAAAGCATAGAGCGTCCGCCCGGAGAGCGGAAGGTCGGTGGTGCAAACCACGCCAGAGTCATACTCTTACTTAATTGATGTGATATGTTATTATTATTATTATTATTATTATTATTATTTCTAATTTCGTTTTATGTGAATGACCTTAAACAATTTCTTTGTAATAAAGATGTGAAGGCAATACTATTAAATGCATTTATACGCAGCTTATATGAGATTGTTTTCTTAAACATAGCCCCACTTGTCAATAATTAATTATTTTCAGCAATACTGTCTCATCGAAATTAGAGATGAACCTATCCCAAACAGCTTCTAATATGTCGAATGAACAGAGACAAGATTAAAGAACTAAACTAAAAATTAACTTTAAAAACAAGTATACACAGGTCCTTCTTATATTAGTGACAATTCAATTACTGGATTTAGTATTTTCTACCGAAAGATCTAAACTTGAAACTCATCAATGGACACATGGATTATATTTCGAAGTAATATCGTTTCATTTATTAATATTAATGTTATTACAGAGATGTTTGGTATAAAAAAAACTACACGCATTATGAAATCATTTCCAAACATGCATGTCAAGTAAATAATTAGTAATGGAGTTTAGCGAAAAAAGGTAGAACACCTACCCTGCCATATCGGAACCTTGTCGGCTGCCCCTCTTCTACCGACTAATAGGTAACGCAGATTCGTTATGAGTATCCACACACTTTGTCAATATATATCGGTCTTCTAACGGAGATGGGTGTAACATTTCTATATATAAACATAATGGGGAACGATTTGCATGATAGTATACTGACGCTCGTGGGAACATACCGTGGTATCAATACCACCCCAGTACACAGGATACTGTAACACATTTTAGATATAGCTAGATATCCCACTTTAAACACATCGCGGATCAATGCCAGAATATATCCCTTAGAAAGATTCACCATGCGTATGTAATTCATATAGTATGTGCGTATGTGTGTGTTTGTGCGCGCATGTGTGTGTACAGTTTTACACCTTTTTATTTAGAATCATGTCATATAATAATTTATCATTTAATTAAAAATGGAATATGGAAAATTGTTTACACTGTTGTTTTTTTTACCGTTTGTTTCTAAAATATATTCCTAATTTTGTCATATATTATGGGCAAACATAAAATAACTTAGTATTCTTTTTTTTTGTGGATGCAGTACGGTCTTTTGTGAATGGTTACGTGGTCATAATAAGATAACATCAAAAGTGACGTCATATGAAATAACGGATGACGTCGACCGTACCAAGATGTCAAAATCGCACGTTTTCAAGTTACATGATCAAGTTGAATGGCTTTATAAACCATCACACTTTATTCTTATTAAAACTAGTTTGAATTCACAATTCCTTAATTATTTTAAAGTCGTATTGAATCCAAAGGAATATTTATTAGTATCTATCCTGCATTTAAAGATTATCCCTAAATGCAGCATATAGACGATATCTAAAGATACTCGGTTAATAATCTTTATCACCCAATACTGTATTTTCGCAGTAGATATCGCTTTCAAATAACAAGCGATTCGACAGCAGTAGATATCGTTTGACCCAATTCTTGGTTTATTTGATTGTTTAGTTGATTGTTCTACCATTATGATGTCATGCTGTAGATATCGTTTGACCCAAGTATTTGATTGTTCACCCATTGTGTAAAATTGTGATGTCGTAGCATTGCTATGACACAGTGCAAATGCACAGCAGCCTAAACATTTGACTTCACACTAAAATCTTTATGATGTGACAATTTTCTTCTTTAATGTTTATTAAATGATATTTGGTGATAAATAGAATCTCACCCTTGTGTCTTGGAATATCAAATATATCAACACTCATCGATGAAAGTTATTAAATCCTCGGCAAAGCCTCGGATTTAATAACTTTCATGACTCGTGTTGATATATTTGAAATTCCAAGACACTTGGGTGATATTCTCTATATATCCTACCGATGCTGACGATCGTATGTGTTGTTCTTGTGGGTTTTATATAAATAAGCTTTTCTCAAGGTACAGTAGTAATTAATTTTCAATAAATACTCGTGTTCTTCTTGCAGTAAAAGTACTATTCAGATTATCTGCATGTTGTATGCCTGGAAGTAAGATCATGTATGACAAAGGCTGCGTACTCCTGACCTATTTAATATCTCTGTGTTTTAGCAAGGCCAATAATTGTGTAACATACTTTAGCTATGGATTAACATAATATTAAATCATACTCAATTTTATTATTATAAAATTAATAATATGTAATATATGTCCTATGCGTTTCTCTTTTGGAAAAGTATATTTGATAGAACTGCTCACATAACGAGAGACTGGCTATCTTACTGTACTGTACAAGCATAACATATGTTGTTTTATGTTCGATTTTCAAAAGAAGTACGCTCCTACTAATACTTGCGATCCATTGCCTAATAACATATTTTTGCGCACTCGCATACGCTTACTCGTATATGGCTTATCTTTGCTTAGGTCAATCGTAACTAACCAGGTTATTACATATTCTCAAAAGATATTTCCTAGACAAATACGTTGTTTTCCCCAGATTGTACTAGTCTAGACAAAGTATTTATATTAATTGACTATGCACATATATGTAGGGGTCTAACCTCTGACAATCCTGAACATATTTTCTGACAATTACGTCAGTTTTATGCGCGAAGTCCCTCCCAATGTATCATAGTCCTGTGTGTTCATAATAAAATGACAGCCTATATTTAGAACAAAGAACTATTGTTATCTGAACAATGATGATCTTGGCGATACAGTGTCAAATAAATGTTATACAGTTGTTTTATTATGTTCCTTTAGTAATACAGTAGTATGTAGAAAATTATACACACACAAAAAATATGTAATATTGTCTGCCAGTTTAACTCGTTTTGTTCAGTAGATCATTTTTGATTACTGTCGACATTATATACTAGTCTGCAGTAGGATAATATGTATAAGTCTGCAGCAGGTCAATATGTACTAGTCTGCAGTAGGACACTATATACTAGTCTGCAGTAGGTCAATATGTACTAGTCTATTGTAGGGCAATATGTAACAGTCCGCAGTAGGATAATATGTACAAGTCTGCAGTAGGACAATATGTATTAGTCTGCAGTGGGACAATATGTACTAGTCTGCAGTAGGATTATATGTACAAGTCTGCAGCAAGTCAATATGTACTAGTCTGCAGTAGGACAATATGTACTAGTATGCAGTAGGATTATATGTACAAGTCTGCAGCAGGTCAATATGTACTAGTCTGCAGTAGGACAATATATACTATACAAGTCTGTAGTAGGTCAATATGTACTAGTCTATTGTAGGGCACCATATAACAGTCCGCAGTAGGATAATATGTACAAGTCTGCAGTAGGTCAATATGTACTAGTCTATTGTAGGGCACTATATAACAGTCCGCAGTAGGATAATATGTACAAGTCTGCAGTAGGACAATATATACTATACTAGTCTGCAGTAGGACAATATGTACTAGTCTATTGTAGGGCACTATATAACAGTCCGCAGTAGGATAATATGTACAAGTCTGCAGTAGGACA
>JAUTBT010072699.1:0-13547 GCA_032361225.1 Lepetodrilus schrolli
GAGATAGGAATTGAGATATATAGAGTTAGAGATATAGATAGAGAGAGAGACAGAGATATAGAGAGAGGGAGAGGGAGAGGGAGGGAGAGAGAGAGAGAGATAGAGAGAGAGAGAAAAAAAGAGAGAGAGATGGAGAGATATGAATGTTTATTACATCTCTAGTAAATTAATTATGTGTAATTGTGACATTGCGAACCATGCAATCGGTGAATAGTAATTTGGTATACGTAACGATCAATTGCTGGATTTTACAAAGGTGCATAAAATGATAAGATTTGGTATTTAGAAAATATGCACTACCCATTATGGCAGAACGGCGTTAAACATAACAAATTAAGTACACCAATTACCCAACTCTTTCACATCACCGGGTACCTAATGGTATTTGAACATGATTTTTGGGGTGATAATCATCATTTGCAAGGGTATAGTTAATAGGTAAAAGAAAGTCCGTATATTTAGAACACTATTAACGATACACTATGTCTTGAACGTTACCTTTAATAATCTTATAACGGCCGGGGTGTATTAGTGTGTTTTTTTAAAAGTCATTAGTGTTAACGAAATAATCTATAAAACACCGCAATGCGTTCACTATTATCTTGATTCCATCTTGTTTGATTTGAAACCGGAATAATGCACGAAGGTTTGTTTTTACAATGTCAGCAATGTCATTCAAACGGTATTTCTTTATTAAACTGGTTATACGATCTCCCATTGATTGGCGTTATCGCTGACTACTACGATTAAACTGGTTTCCGCCTCACAACAAATACTGTAACTGTGGACTATGAAAATAAAGCGAAAAACCCAACCACCGTTATCAAAGCTGATCTAATAATAGTCTTAATATCTGTAGTATATAACTAAGTACTCTTATATAAATAGTTATCCAAGGCTCCTTGCTGAATGATGGACTATAGAAACATAATTGTATTATATCTAAAATATTTGGTTAAAGTATTGATGTTGTAGGATTAGCTAATTAATGAATATTATAGATAACTGCTAAGCAACTAATATACTGGTAGTTAGTTCATGGTTAATGAATGCATAAATTAATGAGCGGATACATACTAATTAATTAATGTACTAGTAATAAAAATGTGGGGAAATTGACAATTGCATTGACTGAATTATCACATTTTCGGTTATGCAATACATGCTCGGTAAGCACAATGCAAGAAATTAACTTTGCACATACTAATCAGTAAGTAAACGTTTTTTTCACGTTTTAACATAAAAGGTAAATGTTTACATCTGTACTTTGACACACCATGGACCTCATATTCCGATCATGAGGCATAAATCAAGATTTGGCATAAACATTACATAACGAATTGATAAGTTCCTCCTTCTCTAAATTTACGCCGTAGTATTCTAGTACATTTAATAGTTGTCCCACAAGGATCAATGTTTTGTGCCGTGTTATTCGCACTGTACGTATTTATTACATCGCCAGATTTGGGAATGTTCAATACTGACTGAGATTCAAAAGTAATGTTCTCAAAATAGTTTATGAGCGCCAATAATTTCTTCGAGCAAAATATATAAAGTCGACAGGTGTTTTATTCACAATATACCACACCAGTATCTATCACAAACTCAAGTTGTAATCCAATTTCAGATTATTATTGAGCCGAGTATGTTTCGTACCAAGCGTGTTGACATGCTATTATATGACGTTACCAATACGCCTATAGATATAAAACTCGGCAGCGTCTGATATATTATGATTAGGAAGCATTATGAACTATTTTCACCGATAATCAACAGTTTTATCTAGGCCAGAGTGTTCTCTTTACTGCTTTACTAATGGATGTATCTGTACTCATTAAACGTCTAACACTGGAGTTGTCGAACCTGGGCTCGACTGTACGGGACTGCCTCACTCTAAGGTAACGTTAATTCCAACCTTAGCTACAGACTTATAGACGAGAGACATACTTCCGTAATCACTCGTATCGAAAGGGTTATTCTAATTATTTAATATAACAATTTAAATGTAATAAACCATTGGAAACTGCGGACAAATAGCTGTATCGAGAGGAGACCCTAATCAGCTGTTGTATATTCACCCAACTGTGATATCAAGGTTGTTTACCTCTTGTTGTACGTATATTCCGATGACAAAATATAGATCCTTTGAGTATGTCATTTAGAAGATAATACGTGATGTCACTTAATTTTTATAATGCAAATAATTTAATGGATAACAAAAGCATATAGATGTACATCATTGCAAATAATTTCAAGTGAGTAAGAAATTTCAAAAGTTATATTGTGTCCAGCCCAGAAAAAAATGTGTCAGGGAAAATTCGCATCGAAAACGTATGCATTTCACCTAAGCTAGTTTTCACAACGAACATATTGTAGCTATCTGTACACGTCCAAATAAGTCTCGTAAAGCTAATTCGTTGACTTTTAACCGGCGAAATGTGGCCATATGCGGGTAGCCAGGTTTGTTCACTAACAACAGGTTACAGAACGCAGCAGACGAGTGTAAAGGTGGATTCACACGGGTCGATAGGTTGTAACGATGCACCGTGTGAGCGTATATGCGATGCGATTCACAACAACCTAGATCGCATGACTAGAACAATTTCTACTCGTACGACCAATCGAACTAGACTCGTTGTACAACCGATCGACCCGTGTGAGCGTGCCTTAAAAGTGTAATATCATGAATTAGTTTGAATTAAACCCCACATAAATTTAACACTACTAATAGCAGTAAATTAAATTATAACATATGTTTTGCATTAATACGAATTATATCTTAGAGTAGTATGCGATAATAACGTACGTAAATACTACATCACACAATGAGATTGCGTTAATGAAATAGATTCGTTGAAACCTTTGCGCGTGAGAACTAGGGTTAACGTAGTCCTGGTTTCAACCAATCAGCTTTGAGTAGAAGTAGTAGTAGTAGTAGTACAACAATAGTAGTATTAGTAGTAGTAGTAGTAGTATAGCAATAGTAGTAGTAGCAGCAGTAGTAGTATAACAATAGTAGTAGTAGTAGTAGTAGTAGTAGTAGTAGTAGTAGTAGTAATTAGTTTAACAATAATGGAATTGCTGTTCACATATTACTCAATTGCATGATTTAATTACGACGTAATTACATGGGCGTTACTACCTTGGATGAACGATTGCTTTGTGATATTACTTTTTATATATTATATAAGTATTGTAGCATTGAGGCTTAACGGACATATATGTGTTAGTGTGTTTAAATAAACGACCGAAGCAATTGCCAGCAGGTAAATGGTGATTACTCTTTTATCTGCGCTTGTTTGGGTTTAATTTAATGGCAGTAAAGTTTGTTTCTGTGCACGTTTGCAACAGCTGCTGACATGTCCCACTATTTAATGCGAGTCAGTGCTAGGCTCTGTTGCTGAATCAAACTGGCGGAGACGTACTAACAGCAATATGACACACGGCAGTGAAAGTGGGATACAAACCTCATAGCATTACAGAATGGGGTATGTATGGGCACGTGCACTTGTTTGGGTGGATCCCTACAGCCCACTGGTATAGACACTAACACACAGTAAGGTTAGCGACGAGAGAATACTAGATTTATGACTGAATAATTGTTGAGTAACTACTTCCGATATAAATATCGCTGTCGCCATTATTCGATTTCTGGAGAGAGATTTTATGAGTAGAAGAACATGGATGCATTACTTATTCAATCAACAACGTTCAGTGGAACACGGTGAAAATATGCACGTTGATAGCCAGTGTAGTTATCTCACATTGTCTCCATCGTGTAGTTAGCAGTACATATCATACTGTATATTTGACAGGCATGTCCCTGTATGCTGTATAGCGCCAGCATAAAAACAGCTAAATATAATAGCAAACAAATATTGTTATCAATTACAATATTGAAGTTTGATTGAGTTGAGTGAATGCTAATATTCGACCATTGACATTATCAAACTTATACATTCAGGGTTAAATATTGCAAACTACTGCTTATTAATGAATTAAATATTATTAATTAATGTACATGTAAATATTTTATATATTTGTTTTACAACAGACCAGGTTCGAGGCATATGTGGTAAGGAAATGTATGTGTCTACATGTACTTGTATATGCGTGCTTCCGTGCCTCTGTGATATTATGGTATATGTGTGTAATCTTAATCTCGCCGTTTTCACTTCTATTACTATACCTGCACATTGAGCTGAGCATTAGTTAAGCAATATTATATTTAGAGAAGAACCCACGTGATACGAGTGATTACGGAATATATGTCCCGAATGAAATTAACGTTCACAGTTCCGAGCTTTAGTGAAGAACTTTGAACATTAATTTCGCGAGGCACATATTTTCCGTAACCACTCGTATTGAGTGGGATTCTAATTATTCAATATAATAATTTTCATGTAATAAACCATTGAAACCTGCCGACAAACAGCTTTATCGATCTAGCAGTCGAAAACGTGTACATTTCACCTAAGCACGAGAAACACCAAAAGACGTAATCAACACTGTTGAATATGGAATCGTATTACACAGTAGATATCCACCACGTATATTGAATAATAAATAGAGAATCTCACCCAAGTGTCTTGGAATATCAAATATATCAACACGAGTCGTGAAAGTTATTAAATCCGAGGCTTTGTAACGATTGACCCATTGTCGAATTTCAATAACACCCGCAAATTTCAAATCACCATATATTTACTCCTAATTGTATAATATTTTTTTAAAGTTGTATTTCAACAACTATATTATTGTACATGTAAGTAATTGTTTTAACCTGAGGCTTCTCGCGTAGTAGTATTTCTTACAGTTCTCAAAGCATCTAGTATATATCTACTATTTAAAGTTGATTATTCAATATATGTGGTTGATATCTACTGTGTAATAACGATTCCATAATCAGCAGTGTTGATTACGTATTTTGGTGTTTCTCGTGCTGCGAGTTCGCCCTCTCGATGAAGCTGTTTGTCAGCAGTTTTCAATGGTTTATTACATTAAAATGAGTATATTAAATCATTAGAATAACACACTCGATACGAGTGGTTACGGAACATATGTCCCTCGTGAAATTAATTTCACTCGGGACATATTTTCCGTAATCACTCGTACCACGTGCGTTATTCTCTAATTCTCTCATAGCAGTAATTCCTACAGTTCTCAATGCATGTAGTGTATATCTACTATTTAAAGTTGATTCCTCTTTATTTGGGAAGAAAACACTACTGAATCAAAATCGGCATTGTTCAAGGGGCATGTAGATCATATCTTTAATAACAGATGGTGCTTAATTAATGCTCATGTGTGCATTTCGTATAACATAGAATTGCGTATCCTTTTTTTTCAACTTTCGGAGCTTTCTGTGTATTTCATTGGCATATTGTAATTGTTTTGTATTTACGACTACTGTGCCTGCGTATTTATATATCTTACGGAAGAGAATACCACTACTAGTGTTTTCGACTCTTTTTCAGTTCTATACATTGGGTAACCTAATCATTGTACACATGTATGGTGGCATTATGGTAATATTTGTCTCGTATGACGTTTACATCTAGTTTGCATTAATAGTTAAAACATTGTTCATCAGATACAAATATGGTATTGCCTAAAGAGGAATGATAATATCAACCATTTGCATTCATGAATGCATATATCTCAAAATGCTAGATGCAAAGACACTTGTTAAGTTATGTATTCCGATCATCAAATTGTATGCATGTTTTATGAATTAAATTCTGCTCCGAGGTTAAAATCCCTAATACTATCCTATATAAATACCCGTATATTGTGTCCATTTGAGGACAGTTCCATATCCGGAAATATCGGGGGTCAGAATGTACAAAAACACTATAAGTTACCATCTTTAATATTTCCGCACATGATCAGCCGTTGCTTGTTAGTATTACCGTGTTTCCGTCTGTCCTGGCTGTATTTATTCATTTCTTAAAATTGGGGTTTAGAGTAGCTTTCAAAATTCTTTCACTTATATCACGACTTGTCAGTTTAGGGCAGGAGGAAACCCACAACATCCGTAGCGCTGAATGTAAACCTGCGAGCATCGGCTGGAACTGACAAGACCAAGGATGATAACTGCAGACATCGCATCCTATCAATATCGCGTCAGAAATGTAACTTTCGCGAACATTGATGCCGGGCCCCTGGATTTGAACCTGGAACCTTGGCTCCGAAATCCAACTGTTCTACCACTACGATACCGCCCGCGTACTGGCTTTATATGTTGATCCGATAACATACATCAGAAATAGATTGTTTGATGACGTAAATCCATACTATACATAGTAATCATATGCAAATACATCGGCTAACTTAAACAACAAACTCCATCGTACTATTTAACCTAAATCGCATTTAGAATATTTGGTCATCTACATTTGTTATACATGAACTGTAGAGACAATATGTCACAAATCAACTCTCAATACTATAATTGCAAACCAGGCATAAGATGATTCAATTACACAACACACGTGGCCATTTTTGTGCGCATTATATCAGGTTAGTATTACCATACGTAATTATCCATACATGCTTATTAATATGGAAACTACTATGCAGAGTTTAACTGTATTGATTGGAAGTTCAGCACAGAGGCATTGGCATATGAACACATCATCCTGAGAGAATTCTGAGCATTCAACACTGGTGATTATCATGCGAGAACGAGTGATAATTCAATGCAGGAATAATGGTTCCTTTTCAACATGTGCAAATGGTTGTGGATTTGCACCCAATGAAGGTTAACGTGCATGAATGATCATGCTTTAAAATGCGGTGTAGTATAACTAAGGTTATCCTTGAATCACCGATTATTATGACTACTTCATATTTTCGTCAGTTGAATGATGTAGCGTAGGCATAATGGTCTGGGTTTCAAGTGGAGGTTGACCTAAGTCCTGACTGCGATGATTTCACTACCTGAATACCGAATCTTACAATCTGATTTGCCAACTGCTCCAACGTAAAGGTGGGACTCACATGGGTCGATCGGTTGTAACGATGCGTAAATTCGCACCGTGTGAGCGTACATGCGATGAGATTCGCAACGACAGAGATCGCATGTTAGAACAAGTTCTACTCGCACAACCTATCGAACTAGGCCCGTCGTACAACCGATCGACCCGTGTGAGCGAGCCTTAAATGTCCAATATGCAATCTATCCCTATCATGTTGTATTCTGTATATAATTATGTATTGTATATATCTGTTGTTATATGTTTGAATAGCGTTATGCTCCACAGCTCCAACATCTACATGTATGTTATGTAATTGCAGCAGGTGTCAGGTTGAAATGCAATCATGGTATTTTAAAAGCAACGACAGCTAAAAAAACAGACGTCACGTTAACGTTACATTTATATAATTTTAGCTACAATAGCTAAGACTACATTATTAGTTAAAATATATTCGTCTTTTCTCGTTATGTATTTTCAATATGGCTGCCATGACCGCTACGATTGGATTTGGATAACTCGCATCCTACTTCCATCAATGCCAACACATCCAATGGAAAGTAATACGCAGACTATCTACTCGGGTTCCAAATATCTAACAATCCGATTAAGACTTGGCATAAAGATGAATCAACGAAATTCCTTATATTGAATATCAGTTATGCTCTTTCTTCTGGTTGATTGGCTGAGTATGTTCCGCTAGTTTTTGATATCCAATATCTGATACTACGGGTATGAATTCAATACTTAGAGCCTCGACTTTGATGAAGCGGAAAACCACATAGGTTGAGGCTAATGTATAGCATATGCAAGAATGGTATCGGTGTCGATACAACGTCATACTGTTACCGTGAAATAGGTCATAAATATATCTCGCTTTCATACAAAGTGACAGTGATACTGATTAATGTTTTTAATTGCCTATGTCATGTCTATGTCCGTAGCAATATACCACCATTAGCATCTGATAACGCTGGATATGTGCACCTTGCACGGCGAGCCTTGGTGCAGTGTCTATTTATGGTTACAGTGTCAAAGACGAGATAAGCATACGCTTTCTTGTTCAGCGCACGAGAACAGGTTGAATTTTGTAGTTCCAACATCGGGCGAGACTTGCTGTGGATAAACCTGGACGTCGAGATTTGGCATATTGCAAATCTGTACACTTGAACTTGGTGAACATCCGGTATGCTATCGTGATACCAGTAGGAGTTCAACCGATAGTGTATTAATAGTTCACTATTAGCTTGTATAGCTTTATCAGTCATAAACTTGGGAAAGATTAACCGCGATACATATTAATCACAGATTGTGTCTACGATTTTTAAACCGCCAATCCGCCGTCACTGCGTGTTAGTTTCGTGTGCTATATTTGAGATGTTAATGCAACTAGCATAATGAATTGATGTCCTTGAAGGATGCTTTACATCGAGCCTTCATAATCATTGCAATACAACGTGTATCCATGTTCGTAGTTTCAGCGTGAATGGGTTGATAGAAACACTACGCCATAGCCATTCTGGTTTTGAAGAATGGACATAGTTGCATACTAATGCCAAACATAGTTTATGTTAACACTAGTTCATGATTCAAGGTGATGAGGGCAGGATATAGCGGTAGTATCTCGTGGTGCCTCGATGGTGACTCGTGAATCTGGTGTTTCGCACCACTCTCCACTAAACAGAGTTCTAACACGACTCGATCAAATACCAATGAGTTATATACAGTAACACAGGCGAACGACAGGCGTTATTAATTCCGAATCATTTCTCTATATATTTCTCTTCATGTATTTCCATGATTGATCCACTCTTTAACATTGATGAACCGTCGGTATCATTAATTCCACATGAAGCAAGAGTTTAACATGCACAAGGAAAAGCTCTAGTACGTGGTAATGGATCACGACGAAAGCTGTGCTTGGAAACTTAACCTTGTGCGCTTGCTTACTATATTCCTAAGAACCTGTATGCATACCGAGTCACCTCCTTGTCGTGCTACCTCTGGCCTGTTACACAAGGTAATCAATAACCCTAGTCTCGAGCTGGGGGAGGTCTGGTCCACGTGGTGATTGGGAGAGATGGTTGGGGAATTCAGGACTGTATTACCAGAGGTATCATCCTATTGCGCTGACATTCTTCCTCGTAATACGTGGCCCCTGGGACCGGTGTCTGGGGAGGAGGGTGAGCGTTGTGAGGGATGGTCCGGGCAGATGGCAACGGGTCCTTGTAAGACTATCAAGACCGGTGATGTTTACTATTATATAATCTTTGAAGTCGAGATGCTCTGGGAGCTGCTGCTAAGGGCTAGGATAAAGCACTTCTATATGAATATGTAAAGCCTGGTTTACAGATGCGCCAACCACTCCTGTCAAGGGGTAAAGTAATGTATTACTATTATATATTACCAGAGAGATCAATTAAGGAAAGATTTTCTTACGAACCAGTCCCAGTATTATAATTATGGTAACGACTTATCTTATTAGAACTAAAGTTAAAAGTGTCCCTGATAGGCTTCTGTTACACTGTATAATGTTGTACATACTCAAGGCGTCATTTGGGGCATGCGTCGTTGTTAGTTCCGGTATCATGAATCTATTTGAACTAATTACCGTCTTGGTATTTAACGTACTTCTACTATGCGGTCTTAGGTTCCCAGCGTGGAGAGAGGTATACATGTCTGCATGCACATTTCCAGTTGTCAGTTTACTGCTATTGTAGAAGCGAGTTTACTGCTATTGTAGAAGCATGTTGTCAGTTTACTGCTATTGTAGAAGCATGTTGTCAGTTTACTGCTATTGTAGAAGTATGTTTTTAGATGCCGCGGTGGTCCTTTCGGTTATCCCATCATGTCCACTCAAAGTCCTAGCAATTAATATTGTAACTGACGCGATGCGCGATTGCATTAGTACACGGATTATTCACAGGTGCTAAGTGCATTGTAGGTTACTGGGTTTTTCTCCACACAACAGAGCACTAGTATATTTATCGTTATATGAAACTGCACAGCAATGAGTCAGCACGGGTGAGAATGTGACTTAAAGAGAGCAGTTTGTATGGAATTTCAGAGGTCTGTGTTACGTTGAAATGATATCAAGATTGATAACGTACTTTAGTGGGTACAGATTTACGAGATGCAGTAGCTGTGTTTCGTGCTGAGGTCCCCATTAGAGGCAGTTACTACGTTCAACAAAGCATCAATCCTTGTATACAAACAGCACAAGTCATGGCATGAGGCCATCTCAACTCGTATTGGATTACCTCATTTCTAACAAACTCTCAACTCTACCTACATCTAAGACGTAACGTTGCGGAGGTATGCATTTACCACTTTGAGGAGACTCGTTGCCATATTGAATACTCTTGGATCAGTCCATGGTCCAGTGCATTTGCCACGTGTGGACGTTCTGTCTCTGCGATGAACCTTCCAGCCTGGTGTATTTGTGTGTGTGTGTCTGTTGGCGTTGATTTGTCGGACACATGGGGTGGCAACTGATGATATATGGAAAGCTGATCCTACAGACCACGGTGGACGTATTAGCAGCGTGGCGAGGTGTGTGTCTTTCTGAGGCATCTCTTCGCAAGAATTGTAATTCGAAACTGTCAAGATGTGTATGTTGTGAGAAAAGGACATCAGCACCGGTCCAGATGCTAGAGACTGGATTAATGCACCGCGCTTGGTGATTAAGTGTGGATTGTGTTCTGTACGAGGTGCCTTATACACTTCGTACTTTCTAGAAGCAGAACATAGTGCATAGCGTAGCAGAGTTGTTGATGATTATCACTCGCGTAAGACGGCGCCGTCAAGGGAGTGAGTGTCTTCAAAGCAGACATGCGACGTGAGGTTCTGTAGGGAAAACAGCGCCGTAAGCATGGTTCCAAATATAGCCCTAATGTAATATCCTCTGAGCAGATGAAACTCCGAACACTTCCAGAGTACACACCTATAATCTGGAAGCGGTTGGACGTGCCTGTTTCGTGGATGCAACACATTATTCCAATACTGTGAATAATAGATTTTACTCAAGGCATCTGTTAGTCGTGCATCGCTGCGTTACGTCACGAACTTAATTTGATGACCAGCGGGATATACAACAGTTGCACGTCTTGTCAATTGAAAATGAGATCTCCGCGATCGGGTTCACGTAGATCAGTGGAATTGTCTATAATCAATCTGTATTTGCCACATGGAGATAGCTACCAAGACGTGACTGCGTTCATTTGAATACTGTTACACAGACGAACACTTATCACGACCTAGTCTAACGTGAAATATGTGTATATGGATATAATGGATTGTAATTTGCCAAGGAAATATGATTATGGATTGTTACGAGAGTAGTTACTATTAACGTGCGCTGGACTTGAAGCATACACGCTGAATAATTTCAACCTAGTTTACTTTTCAATTACCAACGATGTGTGTATAGTTCATGCATCGTTGATAAAACAAACAAGATGGAATATGTTAGCCGTGATCCTTCTGTCGTGTTATAGACGTGAGTCTAGCATCCCCACAGTGACGTGAGCAACTAATATAACCAGTCTTGGATAGTATCCGTTAATCTAAATACTGTGATAAAAAGCACGTGGGTTCCAAAGACTGGGATGTTATTATTCCCGTGGTGAGCCGTGCACCGTGGAGCATTAAGCAAAGTAGATACAGGTGGTGGCTAATATTATCAATATTCCACTGGTGAATTCGGGATAGGCGACGACCTTTTCTCTCGGACTTCCGCGATCGTTAACAGCATTGAAAGAAAATGCTATGAAGACGACACACCGTGGAACGTGGATACTGATGAATACAGTGAAATCCTGATGCGCCAAGGATATGTGTCTCTGCGTCATGGGTCCAATTGCTCGGTTGTCTGTAAGGCATGGGTCCAATTGCTCGGTAAGATTACACTAGCTGTCATGGCGGCAACACATTTTGCAGTCTGAAGCTAGGTTCACATTTTGCAGTCTGAAGCTAGGTCCACTGTACACACACCTGAGACAGGAAACAGTTCTGCGTGCACACCAGATACCACCAGAGTCGCCACCTGCCACGGGTCAGTGTTACAAGGCCATCAGAGTACAGAGTACAGAGCATCCAGAAAGAATTATCCTCTTCCTGCAGGATTAATCAGGACTTGGTGATCCTTATCTGTAATTGGATATTACACATTTTTTATTAACGTGGCTCAAGCTTGTATATGTGTGCGGCAGCATTTGTTTCATTGATACATGCGAATAATTTCTTTGGAGTATAAAGACGTTATCATAATAGCTCGTAGCACAAAGCTAGCAAGTGGAACGACGCTACTGTGAATGGGGTTACATATCGATGGTAACACAATGGATATTGATTGCAATTGTCGACAACCATTATTTAGCATGCGTTCTTCTATCAATTGTCAACATTTGAAATTGGAAAGGAAATCTGAGTCCACGTCTCTGTTGGCACGATTGTGTAGGACCATTGTCAAGAAGAAGCAATCATTATAGCAGTACAGGATTGGAGAAGAGAATACCAATTCACACTAGCAAGTACTTGTGACGGAACATTCATAAGAGGAGGCCAGCTATGCTACAACTCTACTATTGACCCAGCATAGCAGTGCGATTGGATTTATGAGTATAACTCTTGGAAGAGGAACTAATACTTGCATTTGTATACAGGTTATAATCATCTGCTCTACAATGAATGTCTCTATACCGTCAGTGTCTGACTGACATTTTGGCATTTGAGTCTGGGATCTGAAAACCATCTGGTACATCGCTCTGCAGCAGAAGAAAAAAAAGCCCACCAACTTCATGACTTGTACCGGTTAAAGCATTCTTGTTTTTTCATTGTGAAATATCAACGAACACTTCGTACCTCTCTTGCTCCAGAAGCTTTCACCTAGAAATACCGAAAAAGTATTAACAGATAACTCGAATATGGGATACTTCTAGAGTCGTATGCAATTACCTACTCTTCTTACGTTCATTGTGAACCACGCTGCGTTACAACGTATGGTTGAACGAATGCAATGCAATAATAATATCTACGAGGAACACATGCTAAATTAAATTTGGATATGGAGAATGACATACAATCATATACAAAGGCTGATGGAATATATGAGGCGGATATGTCACACAGTGTCACTAAATGATGGCTTGAGCTGACAGGTTATTACACGAGTATAGTGTGGTTCCTGAATATTTTACACACATAATCGTACGTACCTGTGCAATTGGACGGGCTAGTTGTGAGGACATATCGACTGACCTACCTATAGTTCAACAACAGTCTATATTCATGTAATTTATGCTCAGTTTGGAAGTAGACGTCAGTAAAGAGACCGTACTATCAACGGATGTGAGATGCTGTCCTCGGGTTGCGTATATTTTCATCTTCACCTAGGGATCATTAATTGCTTGGATATACTTGGAACGGATCACGATGGTATTTCTGTAAGTATTGTCACCATTGATATTGTTTATTAAATATATATTTTAAAATAAGTGTACCGTATACATGTATATTCATGCGAATGTATAACTGGCCAATAGCTTATTAGCTTATAGCTTATAATATATA
>JAUTBT010072710.1:0-13545 GCA_032361225.1 Lepetodrilus schrolli
GCTCTCCAGCTCCATGCTGTGAGACACATGCGTCCCAAGGAGGGACCAGTCTGCCGAAATCAGCTAAGCTGGAAGGCTACTGTCAAAGCATTAAACCCCACCACCACCACCACACGAGTCATCGTCGAGGTTTTAGCTTGATTACTTTTTTAAATTCCTTTTTTATTCTTTCTATTGAATAAAGCGTAGGATGTAGGCATACGGCATGGGTAGGACATACACTGTGTATCGGATATATCGTGTATAACATTGCAGTTTGGGAGATAATCTGCAGTCAGGACAGTCTAGTATGTCTAGGACACACCGTGGCTGATATTGATAATGTTGGGTAGATATGACGGGTATTATTGTGGTAGAGTTGTGTCCACTTGTTTGTGTCCTTACTGAAACCACGCATAAGTAATCTCAAATCGACTCAAGTGGCGTAATACTATAAAGAACAAACAAGTACCGCTCGCTCTCCCAGCCAATCGCTGCTCGTGCTGTCGTATCTAAGCAACCGGTATAAAAGGCCACGAGATTGCGGTTTCAGTCAGAGACCTTCAAGTACTACAGACACTGGTAACTGTTCTCTCTCACACACACGCGCACAAACGCACACATCACCATGTCGAATCTCGCGGAACTCTGGGCAAAATTGGATGGAGCAGCGGATTGCAAGTCTCTACTGAAAAAACATCTTACTAAAGAACGCTATGAAGCGTTGAAGGACAAGAAAACCAAATTTGGAGGAACTCTCTTGGATTGCATCAAATCAGGTTTGTAGATTTAGTCCTGAAATTTCAGGATTTTACAGAGTGGCAATTCTCCAATATATTCTATGTACCTAGATACGACCACTGTATATAATGTATATTGCTCACTGTGTTATATCCTAGCTGGACATAGGTGTAGTATCTACAGCGGAATATTTTGAATCGATCTCCTTGTTACATCGTGGGAGACAACCTAATCAGTGACTGTACTTTGTATTCAAGTCATCTGCTGACTCAGATATTGAAATGAGTGCGTGTCTACAGTTTTATTGCACGAAATGCCAATTTGTCAACGTTGCAAAACATTGATTCTCGATTCGCGAGCTGCCACGTTATTTCGGGAAGGGTGCGAGCGGATGCCCGTATATAGACAGAGCTCCCGCGGATTCTGCTAGCTATGCTCATGTTCTCCGAGGAGCGATTCTCACACTGGTTTCAGTTCAATATGCACGGCTATTGCGGAATGCAAAATTACATTTGAAACATAATAAATATTTTTCTTGAAGAAGTTGTGTCAGTAAACATATCTCGGTGACATTCTCTCACGTGACCAGCCGTATGTAGGATTGGTCCCATTATGTCCAAATAATACCCATCCGTAATATCATTATCATTTAAAGGTCGGTAGTGTACGCATGCGCTGTAGGTCATTACTTTACTATAGTTTCACAATGTGTCCCAATATGGCTAAAGCCTGTTTAATCAGATTACTATACATTACTAATCATACCATACTGTAATCCTTAATCTTATTAGCTCGGGTATAATCTGGAAAGAAAGAGTTGGGGGTGGGGGGATATATAGGGGTGAGGAAGGGGGAGGGAGTGGGAGGGGAAGTAGGAATATATGTTCAGTGTTAAGAAAAGATTCCATACCTAATAAGCAATTAATTTCTACTTGATCTATTAAATCGGATTTTAATTTCTGAAATATTTTCGATCTAGTGCATGGAAGGACGCCAACTGAAATAAGATCTTCGGGTTTTTTAAAAAACATTTTTTTTATCGCTTAACAATATGTCCTTGTGGCCCGATACCATCACTGCACTGCAGACATACAACACTGGGAGCTCTACAGCTGCCTGGCACATTTCTCTGACGTCATCAGATCACAGGCATTTGCCGAACTAACGCTGACATCCCACTGCTCCTCGTGACCTTGAGATGTCCGATTCCCAGACCTCCGGCGTGTTGACCGACTGCCACTCCTAGTATTGATCGACGCCATCGGGGGCGCTGTCTCCCTAAAATAGCCGTCATGGACACTGCTGACACAGTCGACTCCTCATGGGGTTCGGATAACTACTGCTCCGACCTAGTTATTGGAGAGTGGCGCGTTTCCGGTCATGGATGTGAGACAATCAACGCTCGATACAGGGTATATATATCACACACGTGGAGCGCGCATACACATACTGTAAAACACTTATGTTTCGTGGACGCAAATTACGCGCAAGTGCTAAAATTGACCTATTTTCGTAAATGAAATTACTGCATTTGCCAAAATATAAATGGACGCATATGCCAACACATACACGCGGGCACACACACACACACACACACACACACACACACACACACACACAATTGTAATATGGTTATAGATTACATCGTTACGCCTATATATGTTTAAAAATGAAAAGATTAGATGCCCAGGAACCTGGGTGAAAATATGTTCGGAATTTGGCGACAGATTAAACCTATCAGTCTGACTATCATGCCTATTGTTTTATCACTGGGATGATGTAAGACATATTATATAATTATGTGAACGTTTATATTGCCCCAAATCAACACGCTGAAGCATACTCATAGCGCTACATTTAAAGCGATAGATTGTAATTTATTTTGTACTTTCGGGACTATGTGTTATAATGTGAGACATAGATACAGAGATGCGATAGATGGTAATTTATCGTGTACTTTCAGGATGCAAGAACCTGGACAGTGGTGTTGGCATTTACGCATGCGACCCCGACGGTTACACGACATTTGCCCTCGTCCTGGACGAGGTCATCAAGGACTACCACAAGGTGGATAAACTGGACCACCCCGAACCCGACCTGGGCAACTTCGAGGACCCTGGCTTCGGTGACCTTGACCCTTCTGGCGAATACATCGTCTCCACGAGAGTCCGCGTGGGCAGAAGCCACGACAGCTATGGGTTCCCTCCCGTCGTCTCCAAGGAGGTAATGTGATATACATGTACTAGTACATCGACACGTCCTCTTTGACCCGGTTAATTAGACCTTGCAGGTCATACATGTTAACTAATGTACACTGGAATGTAGCCAAAGACAGGTCTCTCGGTCGTCTAGCGACTCAGTGAGTGCGCCAAACCATCGATCATTTATGTACTTGGATGTCCATGTCCACTTGCAAGAGGTCTTGTTTCAATTATGATCAGGATGTCCTTTCATGAAGCTCTTGTATCCATTACGAAACCAACTTCGTATACGTGGTCTTATAATAGAACACTAGATCGCTATATCTGTCATCATTACGTCTATATAGTTTTTTTGCTCCATGCAAAACAATATATATTTCGTTTCTGAAGTCTCTCTTAAGTCATGTAGGTTTAAGGTTGCAATATACTCAACGAAATAAACTAAGGACCATTAGCCTTTCTGGACATATAAATTTAGTATTATGTTATTTTAACAACGAAGAACAACGAAGAATTATTATCAAACGTCAACAGGTTCCAGGTACTCTTTAGAACTTGCAGACGCATTGGATGAACTAAAGAAAATAAATAACTTTCGCAGTAGAATATGCCAACTGTGTATACTAAGGCCTTGGGCTGCAATATGCGTCAAACCTTTGTATCAATGTCTGCTTGTATCATACTACCCTCATGGGATTTCAGTTCTATACTATTATTATCCTACTATTTTCTTACAGTATCAGTGTTTACTCGTATCGTGTGTGATTGCGTCGCTGTGATCTATTACCTGGACCCGGAACCAGACTAGGACTCGCGGTTTATTCCCCGGACCCGGACGCAATTCCCGGCAATCTGATTGGCTCACGTAGCTATGGTTAAGAAAAATATTTTATTCATATTTTCGGTCACGTGAGCCAATCAGATTGCCGGGAATTGGGTCCGGGTCCGGTGAATAGTCCACGGGTCTGGGTCCGGGGAATAGTTCTCACCAATTGCGTCACTGCGTCATGACATATTACTGTGACGTCATATGATGGTATATAACATTGTATCATAATGATAATAATGTGAGCATTGGTACATGACACTAACGATATACGTTTGGATCTTGTTCCAGGACTGCGTCAAGATGGAGTCGGACACGAAGGCTGCTTTCGAGAAATTCAGTGGCGAATTATCCGGAACTTACAAACCTATTGAAGGAATGTCTAAAGAGGATCAGAAACAGATGACGGAAGATCATTTCCTGTTCAAGGATGACGACAGGTGGGAAGAAGCAATGAGAGAGGGAAAGAGATGGGGAGAGAGATAGAGAGATAGGGGAAAGAGAGAGATAGAGAGGAGAGATAGTGAGAGCGAGAGGGAGAGAGGGGGAAGAGAGAGAGAGAGAGAGAGAGAGAGAGAGAGAGAGAGAGACTGACTGATTGACTGACTGATTGACTGACTAACAGACAGACAGAGACGCACAGGCAGATATAGAAAATCTACATACTACTATAAGTCTCAGATCGCAGGTATTAGTTTACTTATTTTACATAATCTGTCCCATATGAATTCCATGATCAGGATATTGTCACGTCATTTCCTGCTTGTACGATGTCAGATTTCTACACTGCCCTATAGTGTCAGTGATCAATACCGACACCAATGTCGATACCAATACCGGTACGGATACCGACTATACCTAATAGTAATAACATCCCCAGCAGTGCTAGATAAATAACATGACCGATTTCATGGTATTTACAATGGTGTCCTATCCGATTTTAGAGTTGTGTGACTACAAAGGCAGTATGGCATGTCGCTGATACAATGGTGTTTCATACAGGTTTCTGCGGGATGCTGGAGGCTACAACAACTGGCCAGCAGGCAGAGGCATCTTCATCAACAAAGACAAGACGTTCCTGGTGTGGGTAAACGAGGAGGATCATCTGAGACTCATCTCCATGCAGAAGGGCGGAGATCTGGCTGCAGTTTACAAGAGACTCTGCACTGTACGTATCACGTGACACACATATGCAGGATCAATGAGCACGCATTCCATTCCACTCCCCTTTCCTACCATTTAACATTTTGCAAGCCTCCGATAAAGTAGTTACCAAAGGTTTGAATCCAGCAAATTATCTCTGACATGGAGAGCATTTACCACGAAGGTTGGTGTACAATTATCCTTATTGGTTCTTGGGCATCAGCCGTGGGTCTGTAGCATTGCCGTATCATACGTTCTCTTCCTTGCTGTCAACTGTACATTACTGATATACGAATCGATAATTTGAGGGCATCTCCCGTTATATTAGGAGGCTGTGACAATTCAGTTGTTGGTCTGTATCTGAGGTCTTCACTCCCTTTCAGGCCATCCGCACCATGGAGAACAGTGGGCTGTCGTTCGCCAAGCGTGCTGGAATCGGCAACCTGACGTTCTGTCCCAGCAACCTGGGCACGGCTCTCAGAGCCTCCGTCCACATGAAGATCCCCAACCTGGCCGCCCAGCCAGACTTCAAGGAGTTCTGTGAGAAGCTTGGCATTCAGCCCAGAGGTATGTTACTGGCATCCGACACCACATAATTAGTCTCGATAAGTAACTACTTGTTACTGTCAATTCCATCCCAATATAGCATCCGTTCAGTATATCGGCTTACATATTCTGGCAACATTTATAAAATAGCACTCGTATTCTGTAAAATAATGGACATCTCGGCGATTTTTACATCGTTATGTGGAGCTTCCTGAATCTGAACCGCCCCTTGTGATTAGATATACATATCTGCTTACATTGGGGCGGGCTGGAGTAGAAGTACTAGGACTGATATGTTCAGAGGTGTTGACGAGTGCTGTCTTCTGTACACAGGTATCCACGGCGAGCACACAGAGAGCGTGGGCGGCGTGTACGACCTGTCCAACAAGCGACGTCTGGGACTGACGGAGTTCCAGGCCGTCCAGGAGATGAAGAAAGGCGTGGAGGCGTGCCTCAACAGGGAGAAGGAACTGGCCGCTGCCAAGAAGTAACTGGACAACACATTGTTGGACGTTTGTCAAGATCTTCAACCGGACACAAATAGTTTTCATGCAGTAAAAAATAAAAATAAAAAAATTTTAAATTGGGAATTTATATTTGTGACTTATTTATATCGTTTGTATGTGTGTTGAGCAACTATGTTCAGAAATATCTGCTTTACTTCGTGGGAAGTTTTCCATTTATTCAAAAGCAGCTTGAAGCATGGTGAATGAAATCGATTTACGACACAATATGACATTTTCTTTTGGTGGCGTTATTTTGGTGGCGAGATCGGTCCCCCGATAAACTTTTTGAGTAAGATTTCATGTTCAAGCTCTAATTTGATATGAGGATTGGTGAACAAAACTGAGTTGAGCATTAAATCTACACAAAATCTCTGCCCGGTTACACATTTTAACCTGTCGTCCACATCGAAGATTATAGACCAGACCCCCGTTTCACAACGATATCCTATAGTTAGGAGCTCCTAAACTCGCCAGTTTAGGAGTGTTTCACGAAGCCGTCCTAACGAGGTCGTAAAGTTAGCGGGTCATAAAGTTAGAAGGGGATAAACTCCTTAGAATCGGCGATCGGGCACCTGTTTTGTACACGGGATAATGTTAAATCGATCAAGATTACGTCTATGTCTACTTTGAAACTGTAACATCAAGCATTATAACTACGGAGTTACTTCTCTTACACCAGCGTAAACACGGGTGACCAGCCAAACGACTGTGTTGACGTGCATATCAACAACTTGGCTAAAGAAGAATAAATTATTATTTATGTTGAATGAACATGAAATACAGCAGGTTCAGGCGAGAATTTGTACTTAGCGTTGGAAATCGTTACATACAGCTGGCATTATGTTATGAACACATCGGTACCGTCGGTACAAAAAAACACAAAAACAACACAAACATGATTGTCTTTAGTATAGTATCAATCCGGGATATATGTAGTCGTTTGGTTATCTCTACAAGCAATCGTTATCACTCATTACTACTTTCTTTCTCAGCTTTTACATTATCAAATTACTTGGACGACATCGACATCGTGCAATCTCGGTCCTATAAGAGAAAGTATCCGATACATTAATTTTATTGAATAGAGCAAAGTAGATATAGAGGCATAATGTTCTATCGACAGCGGTGATTATTTTATGTGACTTGTTTCTAATAAATAAAAATACAAAATAATTAATAAGTTACGGAAATACGAAGACTGAGATCGAGTGTCGAGTGTAAGAGGTTACATTTTCGCGGGAATTGATGTACACTGTCGGAAAATGGCCTATGAGCTGATCTAGTTATCCTGCTTTTGTTTTTATAAAGAAAACTGAACCATTTTAATTGAATTATTGCGACGACATATGATCTGATGTAATGGAATCTACCCACGAGTTCAATGTTGCAGATCTATAGGCCATCCTCAGCCGCTACGCGCACGTAGGTCTACATATTTTACTAGATCTATCCCGACAGCGGATCGTGTGTGTGTGTGTGTGCGTGTGCGTGTGTGCGTGCGTGCGTTGGGGGTCTGCCATAGAGACTTAGACTCCCCCCTCTGTGATTCCCAATGATTTCAGCGCAAATAATTATTAAAACAAATATTAATTCTACAATTATTCTAGGTTATTAACGATACTGATAACTTTTTAGATAAATTTGATCTCATTAGAAGTGAATAATCTACAGTACCTCTAATATTTAAAGGCATCAGCTCAAAAATTACATTTTCTTTCTAGAGATGACAGGAAACATCATGCACGCATGTGTACCTAGTCTTCAAAATTCTCAGGATCAATACTCTAGACCACACTCACAAGATTTTGAATAAATAAAATTTATATCACTTTAAGCAACTTTAATGCAAAAATGTTATTTTCTTTCTGCATGCGTTGCGAAAACGTATTTCATTATGCCCACATTAATAACAACAAAATGTCTAGGAACATCCGTTGATACAAAGAAATCACATCTCTTCATACCTGTACTTGAAAATTTCTGGAACCTGCCTCCAGACCCTAGTAGGTAGCTTATGTGTACAGATGCCAGTAGATCGCTTTTCATTACGCCTACATTTCATAATTTCCGGTAATTAAACTTAGAATCTATGGATAAAAAAGTACGATTTCCTAAGTGCATCACGTCATCGCCGAAAACAGGTTCACGTAATGACAATCGGTAAACAGAAAAATGGCGCTACATTTGATCGGTGATTGTGTTTTGTATCGTTTTAGATTTTACCTGGACAGTTGTTGAGTCCCTGACTGTAGTGGTGTAATCTGAATATAAAATGTTGCTGCCAATAGTAACTTAAGTATTGACACAAAGTTTCTTATTATATAAATACAGCAGTTTAAGTTAACAGGAGATCATTATCGTATTTCTCTTTGTTTCCTACATGTACAAATATATATTCACTACACAACACCCCTGATATTATAAGTATCGACTCTACCATTCACCATATCGGACAACTCCATGCTCTCGGGCATGAAATGCTACGCAAACCCATCGAAATAAATATTCTGACACCTGTGTGATTTATGAATTGAAAAAAGCACGAGGTCTATTTAAAGTGACTCAAACACAAAATGTATAGTGTATAAACCTAAAGAACTGATGATCCTACACCACCTACAGCTAGAGTGTGTGACCGTCTCTCAACTGTCTCACCGAGGACCAATTACAGCGTACTCTTCTAACGACGTTACTACCATAGAGGGGAATCCCCATGAATAGACACCGGTTTTTTTTTAAATGGCCGGCCGGTAAAAGGATTTATTTCGATGGGTTTGCGTGGCATTTCAATCTTGAAAATGCACATTATTTCAAATATAGCTCTATATTTTACATATGACCAATAAAACAAATAGGCATAGGTAAAAATCACACTATATTGCCACACTCCCCACATAGTGTACGAGTCCTTTTAAATGAGCACGACTATAGGTTAGGATCATCCTCGAAACACCGGCTAATGTGACTACCGAAATATTTGAAGGACGTCAACTTGGTAGTCATACTGACATAAGTTTCGAGGATTGGTTAGGAGGGTGGGGTTAGGATTAAGGGTGAGTCTAATTTAGGGTTGGTTGTTTGGTAGGTATGTAGGTTTGGTATAGTTAGGTGAACATTAAATTCTTTGTTTTTCTAGTAGAGTAAATAAATCGATATCCATTTATATTTGACAACAGAGTTATAACGAGTCGAGTATAATAAGATTTGATACGAGTTATGTAGTATGTAGTGTAATGTGTGCTTGGGTGTTAAGAGGTGTAATCTTTTGTACTTATTATTTCTCCATTATCATTATTAAATCATTATTGCACTAATCTATTTGTGTCTTCATTTGCTGGAACTACGTCTATTCTTCAAGGAACGAACAATCTATCTACCCAGGAACTATTATTATTAGAGTTTGCAGGGATAATGCAGCCTTTCTGTTAATAATAGGGAGTAACAAGATGCTACATCAATTAAAACCACACAACGCAAAGTCCCCTATTGGTAACAGTGAACCGTAACCATCTGTCCGCAATATCTCCCGACGTCTTGCAAATTTCACTGTCATTGGGCGGAACTAACTATCTTGCGGTTAGTTGTATTTAATATCAAAACATACCCCGCCGCCTATTACACAAACATCACTTCTACATGTACGATGTATATATTGGTGCATGTATTCTCAGTTGAATTTTCCAGATAATTATAATTGTTCTCGAGAATTGCAAGTAATATCGATGTATTGTGAGAATCTCAATATTGATACATGATGGCAGAACATTATAGTCCATTCAGCTGTCATCTCGCCACCAACAAACTACAGCATGGTCATGATTGCCTCAGTCGTTACGGCTATACACGCGCATGGAAACAATCACGGAGTTAATTTCCATTGATGACGCAGAGTGACGGCTCCGCGGTACCTCCCTCTCGCTTCCATAGTAACGTTGACCATCACGTGACAACAGATCGATGACGCCGGCAGAGTCTTGAAATAAGCTCATTAATAATTCAATCGCATCGAGAAAACAAAATGGCGTGAGAAATGGGTCGTGTGCGTAGATTCTAGGCATATTTTGACAGTTGGACAGTCTGTCTGTCCTTCCGACTGGACAGGGTGCCCTGGACAGGCCATGGACAACTACACGTTCTCTTTCTCCAGCCCCAGCTGGCCTAACAAAGTGAGATCCTTTCTCACACAGTTCTCGGACTTCTTCAGTGCCTTTGCTACTCACATCGCTCCAACCTACCACCATGACCGATGCGAGAGGTGAGATCATATCACAAAAATAATCCGTGTATGTAATACATTAATGTGCTGCGCACTAATACCATGGCTGTACTGATCACACGCCAATGCTATCGGGGTGTATGACAATGTCATAACACAGTAGTAGCCTGTAGCTGATGCAGCGACAACACGGTCTTCCCCCATGTCACAGTTGATATTGACCATCCGTGTCATACCGTGACATAATTCTTATCTGATCTCTCACGATTAAGTGATGGACGTAGCTCGAGATTCCTCTAACATTCACTGCTGAGGTGTAGATGCGTTATGGTCAGCAACTCAGAATTGAAGCCGACTAGTGGAATCTCAGCTATGACGAGCATGATTAACTGTGCGTGTGTGTGTGTGTGTGTGTGTGTGTTTACTGCGTTGACAGTCGCCTTCCAGCTTAGCTGATCTCGGCAGACTGATCCCTCCTTGGGACGCATGTGTTCACAGCGTGTTAACGGAGTGACAAATACACACTCTTATACCATGGGGGTAATTTGAATATATTTCCGATTATTCTGAATGTCAAAGGGAAGGTAGCAATATTAACTATCGGTATACCCTTTTCCACATGTTTATATTTCCGATGGGCATCGATCATGTTAAACCTAAAAAATACAAGTGATCATACGTAACTAGGTCAAGTGAATGTTAATTTTTTTAAACCCAGCATCTACACCTGCATGAAACCTGCACAATTTAAAAAGCATTCTTGTATTGTTGCTATGCGTTCGCATAACACCATTTACATACAGGGTAAATGCACACATTTATACGACATGTATACACACACGTGAGTGAGAGAGAGAGAGAGAGAGAGAGAAAAGGGGAGAGAAAGGGGGTGGGGGTATTGGGGATGTGGGGGTCGAAGTTCAATGTGCACACTAACGATTATTACTATAAAGTCGTTTCTTCAAGTCTCATAAATGTATTCATCGCACTGTCTGTAAATTTCTATGAACAAATAGGGATGGTTTATTCTACGAGGTTTATTTTTTACATTTATTTTATTTGCCGTACCCGTGTAGTGTCCCAATTTCGGGGTAGCCCAGCTTTCGTACTACTTACTAAAACGCTGCTTCCTCTTCCAAAACTCCAAAAGTATCGCGCCACCTGTTAGGTATATTTGTCGCCTGATACTTCCCCCGTTATATCGAGCAGAACTGGTATAAATGTCCCCAGCAAACGTAAGTATGCAATCGAACAACGGCAACAAAACCGAGATGTTTTCTGAAATATTTTCTTACTGACCTTTGTCCTGGCTTTATTGATGAATCCCAAACCATGACTTGGTAATAATCTTGTCCCACAATGTAATGTTTATAATAATGTTTACTATCCAGTGGAAAGTGCCTGTTAAACTAAAGTCATGCAATAATGTGTGCACAGTCTACCACTGTGAGTGGGTGGGGGATAAATAGAGTTCATAGAGAATAAAGCAATAACAAAATCAAATTTTTTTTTGGGCTTCAGAAATGATTTATATTCATCATCTTTATGGTTCTATTCAAACATGATATTTTCCACAGCTACATCTCATTCCATATTTGTAAGATTCTTTCAAATCTGATTGACGAATCAAGTTGTTCAAGTACCGAATCTAGAGTCTACTGTGCCTGAAAATTGTAAGAAATCACAATAGGAAATTTGTAAAACTCATCTGCTTATTTCCAAAAGTTAAAATGGAAGGCTTCCTAAATGTAAATATTGTGGGGCCATTTTCCTTTAGGCCATCGATAAAGTGGCACTCACATTATTGTTGACCACTCTGTAATTTAATATAAAGTCCGTCAACTCATGTTCAACAAGGTTTTTCCCCATATAACATTTGAGCTTGAGCATGGAATTGTACTCAAAGTTTCGAAATCTGATCACCTTTGCCAATAAACCTCCAATATGTAGCCGGTTCAGTCGTACAAAAAGCCTATTTATGGCTTCACATTGTTTTTAGCTGGCGACGGTCCGATGGAAATATAAAGTAGTGGCAAGTATATCTAATAGAAGTGTGGTTACAACCTAAAAGATAACAAAATAGCTATTAATCGCTGATTATTCGAGAAGAAGTGTTGACAGTGTGTTACTACATCTCGACTAGCATCTGCACACAAGCATACCGTAAGCGCACAGCGCGTCCGGAAAGTGTCAGTTTGCCATCCCCCGGAAGTTGATAGGAGTGCGATTTTACTTGCACGCCCTATTGTGCGTCAGTAGATCTACAAGCGTCGTCTATTGTCAACAGCAGCCGGTCGGTCAAGCATAAACATCAAACGCCTTTCCGGTGTGAAAGCGCATGCGCGATTCAATATTGATGAAAACCAAAACATGCCAATATGCCACGTGAAATTGAGTCGTAAGTTCATGTTTGTATCTGAATAGCACCATTACCGATCTCGATGCAATATTAGACCACACTCTCCCAAACTCTGACGGAAATAGAATCCTACAAAACAAACATGATTTCCAATCTAGCCTGATTTTGTTGGACAAACCGAAGCAGCTGAGAAGTGTCACATATTTTCGTGTAATGCTTATCCATTTCCTGTACTACAGTACATAACAAGCCTAGACAATAACTGGAATTAAGTGTGTTGTCGCATGCTTGTAATAGGAATTATAATTACGTACTTATTAATGGCACATTTAATTAAATTAATTCCAATAAATAAAATACAAATCATTAAGACCTCACACGGTTATCAGCTTGTCGTGTGTCAGAAGTTGTGATATTGTTGTGGAGTTTTCGTTATCATTAGTGGCCTTTCATAGAACAATTGTTTCCACAGTGGCATCCCTACTTGATAAATGGTAGTGGCATTCCGTAATGTTTTGTGTTTTTAGCTGCCAGTGAACTCTTGTGCATCATTTGAGTTGTAAATGGACCCATATTTTGCAGATATATTATAGAAATATAGAATACTAATGAAAACATATTACTGAGTATTTATTCACAATTCATTCATAGTTGCTTGATTTAGATGGCCAATATAGAAAAGTTGGTAGACGACGCTGCAATGCAGTGAACTTTTCCGGAAAACTAACTCGCTAATTGGAAAACTAAGTTGGAGGTAAAATAAATCATACTCTTATAAATCTTATAAATAATAAACTATTCACACCAATAAGGACGCTGCCAATGTAAAACCTACCATGACCACCATTTTGTTCACAAAAATGTCGAGTACGGTTGGGAAAAAAATCATCAAATGTGACTTTATTCTATGCAACACATTTAATTTAGCTAACGTATCGCAGAAATATGTGGTATATATATGTTACAGTCAATGTCTAAAATCAGGCAATGTGTCAAATGTATAAAATTTTCAGTGAATTTCAATTCAT